>JADRCD010170826.1:903-30659 GCA_019843815.1 Montemys delectorum
TTTTTTTTTTTTTTTTTTTTTTTTTTTTTTTTTTTTTTTTTATGTGAGTGCTAGGGGTTAGAATACAGGTCTACAGGTAGTTATGAACCACTCTGTATGGGTACTGGAAACTGAACTCTGGTCCTTTGCAAGAGAAGCAAGTGCTCTTTATCACTAGCCATCTCTCCAGCCCTTTCAAATATATTTTATTTTTAAATATTACCTTACTTTTAATGCATGTATCATGTGCATACCTGGTGCCAGGGACATTAGAAGAGGATATTGGAGCCTCTAGAACTATAATTAGAGACCAACATGAGCTGCTAAATCAGTGCTGGTAATTGAACCTGGGTTTTCTGGAAGAGCAGCTTGTGATCTTAACCGCTGAGCCATCTCTACAGTCCTTGAATCTATTTTTGAACATCACACTAGAAATTCCAGATTAATGCTCAAAAATAGGGTTTGTTTTGCTTTCTTTTCACCTTTGATTTTACAGGAAGAGGAAATTAGTTCCTTATTAATTTCTAGCTAATAAGTCACATCAGGGAGATAATTGTCTAGAGAAATGGTAAACAAAATACTTTTTGGAATATGGTAAGAAATACACTGCTGGAAATAGAAATCTATAATGTGTTTGTGATGGGTAAGTCCTAGTCACTCTTCAGAATTAGATCCAAGGTCAATTACAACAGGAATTGCAAAAGCATATGAGACCAGGATTCCTTTATGTCACAATGAACAATTTTAATAAAAGATCAGTTGTTAAAAGTTCTTATCCTAATGAACTTAATAAGTGATCAGTTGTTCTACAGTTCATTCAAAGGCTACTCTGTAACCTGAAGTTCTTTGCGCCCCTTCTTTCTCTGCCTAGAGACTGAGGAACTTTCTCTCGGGTTGATTCTCCCTGCTGAGCTTAGGTCACAGTGCCTGGTGCATTTTACACTCCTGAGATCATAGCTGCTTCTTCTAGGCTCCAGTAGCAACCCTCTATCTTCTTGTCCTAGGCTGTGGTTTGTAATGCGTCCTGTGGTGGCAAGCCTTGGAGAGATCTCATTCATTGTTCTGTGGCTCTTTATACCAGTCCTCATTCTGTAAATGTGCCTTTTTTTCCACTCAAGTATCTTACTTACTTCAGCATACTGCCTTGCCAGAATCTGGACTGATAGAGAAGGAGAGGGCCACAAGGATAGTTCAGGGGGTAAAATGTTTGTCTTGAAAGGATTAAGACCTGAGCTTGATGCCAAGAACCAACATAACATGCCAAGAGCAATTTGACAAGGTGGCCCAGAAAGTAAAGGCACTTGCTACCAGGCCTGAATAGACAAATTTGATCCCTGAAGCCACACGGTGGAAGGAGAGAAGTAACACTCAGAAGTTGTCCTCTTACCTCCACATGAACATATACTAAATAAATAAATAAATAAATAAATAAATAAATGAAATTTAAAAAATTAAAAATGCGAGGTATGGTGCCACCACTTATAATGTCCTTATTCCACTTCTGTGAATGTGGAGGGTCAGAGGACAGCTTTCAGGAGCCAGTTCTCTCCTTTCTTGTGTGGGTTCTGGGGTTAGAATCCAGGTCCTCAGTCTTGGTGACTAGCACCTTTATCCATTGTGCCATCTTGACAGATCTAAATATATATATATACACACACACACATACAAATAGCTTATTAATGTACTTTATCTTATGGTTAGTAATTTCACTTGTTTTATACTCAAAAATATTTAAAAATCCAATACATATAACTAATAAAAACCATATATGTGAATATTGATAGTAACACTATTTGTGGCATCAAAAAGTCAGAAACTGAAATGCCTATCATCTAATGAATGAATAAACAAAATGTGGCCTATCCACACAGTGGATTATAATTAAGACTATAGATATTATAAATCTACAACATGATTAGACCTTTAAAATATTTTGCTAAGTGAGAGTAGCGAGACACACATACCACATGATTTTATTCAAATGAAATTTCCAAATATGACATTCTATAGACACAAAAGCCAAGCTAATGGTTGCTAGGATTTGACACCTAAGAGTAATAACTGTTTAATGTGTACAAAGGTTCATTTTGGGGATGATGCAAGTACTCTGGATAGAGAGACAGTAGTGTTGAAAACAGTTACTAATTTAAAGTGAAAAACTAAAATGCAAAAACAAAAATCACACTGGAAACAATGCTGATTGCCACTGACTAGTTCCCTGAGTTCTGATGTGGGGCCTTCACATATCAGTAGCCAGTGTTACACGTTTTAATATATTTAATGGGCCATATAAAATACTTTTATATGTGTGTTAAGTAATGATAATGTCAAATGCACTACTCTTTTCCAAAATGCTTTGGTAATCTCTTGGTACATTTAGAATTTTTTATTCTTTTTCAAGTACTGTGAAACTTCAATATATAACTCACATTCCATTTATTTCTTTTATCTATCTTTTTTCCCTTTTATCTATCTTTTCTTTTCCTTTTTTTGTTGTTAATTTTTCAGGCAGAGTCACAGATAACCCTCACCAGCTTTGTACTACTACATACCAGAGGCTAGTCCTAATCTCTTGATTCTCTTCCCTCCATTTTCCAAGCGTAGAGGTCAGTGGATAAAGGGGCCATCATGCCTTGTTCTTTTTATTCATTTTATTTACTCATTTTCCAATTGAAGTACATTTAGACTATTTCCATTTTTCTTCACACATCCACTGGATGTGACTTCTACAATCCAAACTCCTAAAATGAATGATCTTATCCTTTATCCCAGTCCATATTTGTTAGCAGTTTTCTCAAGACACACACATGCGCATACTCATACACATACTTACACATCGGTTTCTAGGAAGCACATAAAAGTTTTAAGCTCATGAACATTCAACTTTCTTTTACTATTTCTGGCAGCTCTGACTATCAGGAATGCAATGAAAAATAAGAGAGGGTAATATGGGAAAGAATATTATTAAAATGTATTACATATGAAAATGTTCAAATGAAATCCATTATTTTATACAATGATTATAGTTAATAGCAAAAGTCATGATTGTTTTCCAATAACTCTACTAAATAAAAGAACTTTCCATCTATGTTTGTAAGTATTTTTTGTTGTTGTATTTTTTTGGTTCAGAATTTATAATACGACTTTGTAAGTTCATAAAGTACACTAAATATCTCTAACTTTTCTTGATCCTGGAATCATGATTAAAACAAAAATGTGTGTGTGTGTGTGTGTGTGTGTGTGTGTATTAATAGAATTTATACCTAAAACAAAAATGTTATTTTAGCAGAATTAATGCCTCAGCAATTATTTTTCCAATTATGTGATCTAAGTCCTTCACATTCTCTCATTTTTAAAATCTAAACTAATCTGCTTATTTCTGAGATAAATGGATTTATAGCATTTACTGTGACTATAAGTTGTCAAAATCTTCTTGTAGTTTAGTACTATTAACTTAGTTCATATTTTCAGTTAGAATAGTTCAGTGACATATTTTATAGACCCAATCCTTTATTAATATATATTTTTTCTTTTTTATGCTTTTACTCTTAGTCACATACCATATAACAACATTATGGCAAATAACATGATATATATATATATATATATATATTCCCATAAGGTTTTCTCAGTGACTTGGTAGTTTCTGTAAGCATACTATGTTATCAATGTGATGAAATCACCTAACTATATTTTCTCAGAATATATCCCTCTTATTAAATAATGTTTAACTGTACAGAGATGCTAATGTAGTTTCCTTTGACTAGTCTTATAAAAATTTTACCCTGAGAGTTTCAAGTTTCTTATGCTGTACTTTTCTTATGTCAAAATTTATTTTTTTTAAATACTAAGTACCTCTCCATCTTTATTTATAAAATTAGTCCATTTATATTTATTGTAAATACAAATTGACTTATTCTGTCACTTTATTTTTAACTATACTTTCTTCTTCTTTCTTTTGTTTTTCTTGTTACCATTTCTACCTTTTGTTGAAGTGGATAGGTTTCTTCACTCCATTTCCTACCTCTTAATGGTTTGAGTATCATATATCCAATTCAGTTTTATTCAACTTCAGCATTATTTAAGCTTTAACATTCTGATGTCATACATTCAAACCAAATATTTTTCAAAATAAACATCTGGCACTATTTTGCATTGTATATTCATTCCCTAGTACATTTTAAATTATTTTCTGAATTCTCATTTTCACACTTTTAAAACTAAATTTCCAATCATTTTATAATAAAGATTAAATGTAGTGCTAGGTTAAGCACCAGGCTTCATAAAGAAGTCTTCAACTATTCATTCGATTTTCTGATTCAACCAATAATCCTCTGGTCCAAACCACAAAATCATCTTTTCTTTCCTTTGTCTTTCATAGTCACCTCTTCCACTATCACTTTTATCAACTCCATCTACTTTTTTCAATTTCTTTGCTGTCTCAAAACATTTTATATCCACTTTACACTTAAAAAAGAAAGACCCTACATCCCACATAGTTTTGAATAGATTGTTTGCCTCTAGATTTAATGAACATCGTTTTCCAGCAAGTCTATGCCTTTCTTCATTTATCCTTCAAAATGGCGGACCTAGACAGTCATGATCAGTACCACGTGCGCCTGCGCCTCCAGCGGCCATTTCACCCATCAGCCCAAGCTCCAGAGCCCGCCCCTTCTGGCGCCTGCGCAAGAGCCCCCGGAGCCTAGTCGCTCCTCCCCCTCTAGCTGCATACGCCTGAAACCGCACGTCCCAGTGCTGTCCCTCCCCCGCAGGCTGTGTACCGCCCCCGCCCCTTTCCTGTGAGATTCTTCCGCCTAGTGGAAGGTCCGTCTTCGCTCGACAGCCTACGCGCTTCAAGTGCAATCCAATAGGCGCTCATGGTCCTGGGTCTCCCCATTCAGTCTTATCTGTGAGCCCGTGCGATTTTCTTTCTAGCCTCAAAGTCGATAACCGATTCGGCGGGACTTTTTTGCGTAGCGCGAGGCAACAAATGGAAGAATGGAGCTACGGCGGAGGGATCTGCCGACCGCGTTCTGCGCGCTTTAATGGGGGGTCGGCTTCGAGTCGGTGCTGGGAGGGGGGAAGGGAGGAGGCAGCCAAGGAATTGTTTTTTTTTCCTCACCCCGCCCTCATCAGTTTAACCAATAGGAACGAAGAGTTTCTTCGGCTGCCCCGCCCATCCCCCGCGACTCGGCCAATCACCGGTGGCAGCGGCTCCGAGGGGGCGGGTCCGGGAGGCTGTGCGTGTCTTGTGAGAGAGAGCTCTTGAACCAAGTCAGATCTAGAGTCGGCTGGGCGGCTGGGCTCTCTTGCCGCCGTCGCGGGTGACTCAGGGAGGCGGGAGGCGGGGTAAGCGCTCCGCGGGCCTCGGCTGCGGGAGACAGAGGGAGAAGGGTGAAGGACCCGCGCGGGCGGTCGCCGCGTCTTCTCGGTTCACGGCTTAGGACGGGCGGGGGTGCGCCCGAGTCGGCGGCCCGGAAGCGGGGGGCGGGGGCGCGGCAAGTGTCGAGTCGCGAGCTAGTCCACGGCGGCTCCGAGGCCGCTCGGGGCGGGGACCGGCGGCGGAGACGGGCCCTCGGCACTGAGGGAGCCTTTTCTTTAACAGGGCGAGGGGACGAACACTTAGGCGAGAGCCCTGGCGCTGCGGCTCAGTCCTCCCTTCGCTCTCTCAGTGTCCAGCTTTGAAAGGTTTGGAAAAAGCGAAAGTTGTTGGGGCGAGAGGGTCACGCGGCACTCGGGCGGGTGTTTGCGGGGGGGAGTGCTGGGGGGCTGGGGAGGCGCGGGTGGCAGCTTGGGGTGCGGAGTCCACCTGCGGGGGTGTCACTCCACCGGTCCCCGTCGGCGCTTCGTCTCTTCGGGCCGCCTCCGACCTCGGCCGCCCCCCCCATCGCATTTTGTTTTTGTGCCTTCTGCAGGGAGGAGCCCTTCCTGCTGGCGTGGAAACCATGGTGCTCACGCTCGGAGAAAGTTGGCCGGTATTGGTGGGGAAGCGATTCCTCAGTCTGTCCGCGGCCGAAGGCAGCGAAGGCGGCCACGACAACTGGGACTTGGAGCGCGTTGCAGAGTGGCCCTGGCTGTCGGGGACCATTCGAGCTGTTTCCCACACTGACGTTACCAAGAAAGATTTGAAGGTAAAAGACAAAAAAGAGTAAAACAAAATACAAAAATCCCCAAACAAACAAAACCATCTTCTGGGGGGCTGGGCAGTCGGACGGTTTTCAGTTACCTTGGTAACGGGACAGTCAAGCGCCCCTCCCTCCCTTTTCTGAAATGGGCCACTAGAAAGTTGGCTGGTGATCAGAAGGTGCAGAACTCTAGACGGTGAAAGTCTTTGAACTAGTGTGTAGTGTCAAGGTGTGTTTGGCCTAGAGATCTAGTGACCTGAGATTAATAATGGGTTTAGGATTGTTCAGACATGCTTCATTAATGCAAGCACTGGGTCCCACTGGGACAATCTGATTATGCCCCCAACGGGAGGAGTATTGTTTACTAGTAATAGGTTAAAGAAGTGGATGACATTTAGACTCATTGAAGGCTAGCTTGGAAGTGCTTTCAAAAAAGATGATTTTAGATGGGGGTGTTCCTCTATTTCTTCATTCAACTTTTTAAACTTTACAGCTTGGAAATGAAATCTGAATGTAAGGGAAGGAGCTTAGTTGTGTTTATCTATTAAGTTCTGTTTGGCTTCTTCTGGTGGTGGGTATTTGCTGATGTATGGTTAGTGAGGCAGGAGTAGGTCCCTGGTTGGTAATGATGCTGGGTGGTGTGGATACAGCCATATATGGAAGCTGTGGGTGGAGCTGTCCTGTATTTGAACGGAAGGAGAGAAATGGAACTCGTGTGACCTGCAAACACATTCTGGAACCTTTTTCAGTTAGATCTTTTGAAAGGAATGAATTCTCTGTGATACACGTATTGGTGTGAAAAGATAACCAGTGAGGAAGCCATTGTGCCCACAAAGACTCCTTGTGAAAAAAAAAAAAAGATGAAAAACGATTCCTAACAAAGGTTCCATAGTGATAATAACTTAAAAAGAAGCTTGTCGGGACAGAAGATATTTCTACCCTGAGTAATGTACATGCTTTGGAATCTTCTGTGGTTTTGCCCTTTTCTTGAAAACTACTTAAAGGAAGCAGATTTTAGCCATTGTCCGTTAAATGTTGATTTCTGAAACACTTCATTTGAACTCAGGCTTGACAGTGCATGCCTACACCATCATGAGTCTAGAGAGGATCATTGGAAAAGGTTACTTGGTTATGTTTTCAGAGTTTCCACCACGTGCCTTGTGTACTTGTTGCAGAGGAAAAGTGACTACTGGGCACTTAACCACATTGCAAGCCTCGTAGATCACTAACAAATATACTCTTATTTGGTCCTTAGAGCAGTGCATTGGGCTAAGTACTCTTTGATGTTGATCCCATGTTACTGATGAAGACGTGTGCCTAGAGAAGACAGAGTTTAGTAGTCTAAACATAGCCTGTACTCTAGTCCAGGAAATTTTCCTGCAGGGATGTCCCCTTAGCCATAATACTGCTTGGTCAGAGTTGTGCCACAGCACTGCTACTGCTTATACTCTGAAACAAAGCTTTTCTCCATTCCACTTAATTTACCAAATGAAGTTTTAGAGATAGATGTAGGTAGATGATCAACCTCTTTGCTTTAGGCTAATAACCTTTCTACCTAATATAGGCTTTGTGTACCAGATTTCAGTCGTGGTTGTGGTTTTTTCCTTGTTGTTTGTTTTTTGTTGTTTTGCCTGTCAAGTTAAAAAAGAAATTCTAGTACATTTATTTGATCTGATCTAAATGGAAGCAATATTTAAACTTTATAGTCCTTAGTTCTTGGGAAGTTGACAGGAGACTAGGTTTTTTCGGGCCTGTTGGATTTCACATGTGACATTATAGGTTTTTAACTTACATTGTTTTTATCTCCATCCCTCTCACTCCCCAAGCCTTTGAGAAGGAGTTTCACTTTCAGACAAGTGTTTGGTCCAGGCTGTTGTAATTAGCTACTAAATAATGAGGGGAGGACTTGAGTCCATTTTTGGCAGTGTGTCTTCTAGGATTTCAGGTCAAAAAAATTTTTGTTAGGGGTTTTGCCTTATTGAGAAACTTTTACAACCCGGTCCCTCTGTAAAGTGCAAGTCTGCTTCCTTTTCTTCCAAGCGTTTATCATTCCCTGGTTGAGTGGCAAAGGTAATTAAGTTTAAGGGCATGTTGTACTTAACAAAAAAGCATCTTAAAACTCTAGAACCAGGTTATATTCAGTGAGGTTAAAGCAAGAACCAAGTAATTAAAACCGTGTTTACATCTGGGCTTAGGGATCTTGAGGGTTTCTGGGCTTAGGGATCTTTAGGGTTTGGGGGGGTGTCTTTTGTGGTGGAGTTACTAGGCTAAATGCAAGCAAATTTCAGGTTGTATGCCACTGTCCATTTACTGTTAGTTAAGTCTAGCCTTTCTAGACTTGTAGTTGGATGAAGGAAAACAAGGTGAAGGCTGCTTAACATTGTTTCATCTAGAAAAACACTATGTAACAAAGGGATTTTAAAGGTTAAAAAGCTATATATAGAGTAGTGGACTCTGAAGAAGTTAAGGTGAGGACATTGTTAGTTATTCTGTGGCAAGTGTCTTTTGAACCTTTCTAAGTATCCTATTGGGTAAATTTTGGTGTTTGTTTAATGTAGGAATTGAGATTTAAATAAGTTAAATAACTTGTTCACTCTTCTCTCCAGACCTCAGGCAGTGGCTTTAATATTTAGTTAGAGTGGGGTTAGGGTACTTTGTTTTGCATGTTTCTTTGTGTCTAACACCTGGAACTTGGCTTGGTGGTTAGTATGTGTTTAAATACTTGGATGAATAAATGAAGGTCTTAGGACCTTTTCTTTTACTATGGGGAAACAGGAATAACTTACTGATGAGGCAGTGGCCGTTTTCTAGTTTTAAGGACTTGTTTTATCTAACCCTACTGTTTCTTCTTCAGGGTGAAGATACATTTGTATGTTGGGAAAGTCTTCTACCCTACCTCTCCTATATAGGTCTTTAGCTTCTTTCAGTCTGCTTTCTTGAGTTGTCTGCTCCTTCCTTTGGCTATCTTTAGCAAATAAGTCTATACAGTTTCTTACTACTGTTAGCAGTTGGATGCTCTCTGTCCTGTTGTACTGCTATAACTGGAAAACTGTGAATCCCACTGCCAGTGAAGCTATGTGAAATTAGAAACTCATAGCACAGTGCAGTAAACATTGTTTACCTCTTATAATTGAATGTTAGGTTGTAAGATTTTCAAGTAGCCATTGCACACATACATAACGTGCACACTCACTGAATTCTTTTTTAATTTATGAAGTGGTGAAACTTATAGTGAGTGCTCTATGCACTGTAGAGCTGGCACGGAGTCATCATATAATCAAAGCTTCTATACTAACACCACCATTTTCTATGTTCCTACTTAAACCTGGAAACATTTTTCTTGGAAACATTTTTCAATGGTTTTATGATTAAATACCCAAGTGAGATGAGTTTAAACCAAAATTAGTAGATTTGGAGAATAACTTGATTAGATGTAACATTACTCCATGTAACATACAGACTTTACTGTTGGGAGAAAAATTAGCTTGAAGTATTTAGAACTATTCAAAATCTAATCAAGATATTTGATAAACTGATAGGTACTACTTATACGCTATTAAAAGCAAATGTGGAAAATACAGGTAGTGAACCATAGTTAAGCACAAATACATTTGTTTGTATGCCCATGAAAAGAACATAATGGAAACCAAGTAAATTGATCAGCTCATAAACTTGTGTGAGTTACTTTAGTTATCTTTGCATATCATCTGAGAGAAATATTGGTAGAACATCTTGAAAGGAGTGCCTTCTTTCATGTACTTAATTTGTATCTGAAGGAGACCTTGAGCTCTAACCCCTTGCTTTCCATCAGCATGCCTGACTTTTAACTCAGGACCTCAGACATGCTGTACAAGCGGCCTAAAAGATATACATGGTTTTGATAGGAAACTAAAAATTGTTGAGGAAAGCTCATAAGTTTTAGATTACAGTACATATTTTGTACAAGTCATCTTTTTTGAGCCAAAGCTAATATGAATTTTAGCCAAACACAGCCTAATAGTTGAAAGTCACGTAGATTTCTCCAGCCTTTGGCATGTGCCCCAGGCTATTGATAAATGCAACCCAACAAAAAATTTATAAAATAGTAGAGCTTTGTTGTTGTTGTTGTTGTTGTTGTTCTTTTTTAAAAAATCATGATTGTTGTGTTTTGGGAGTCGAAGTTTGTAGATGGTGATGCCATTTTGCAGTTTAAAAAAATTGGACAGTTTTCAGTATGTAAGGTTTTTCTTTTTTTCCTTCTAAGTGCTTTAGATGTGAGAATTCTTGTGTAATTTTTTTTAAATTAGGTTATCTGAATGGGTAATAATTGTGTTACTAAGATTTGGGAATCCACTTATGTAGGTTTTTTTTTTACAATCTAAATTTAGTGAGATGTATGTTACTACTATTGTTTTGAAGCTAGTAAAGTAAGATTTAGAGAATTAAATTTAGGATTGAGAGGATTTTTTTAGCCAGTGTATTTCTTTTTCTTTTGAGCATATGTATATGTTATATGCATGTGTGTGGTAGAGACCAAGGTTGATGAGTGCCTTGCTTCTCACTCTCCACCTTACTCTTGGAGATATGATCTCACTGACCCTGGAACCTGCTGACTAAAGACTGGCCACCAAACCTCCAGATCCTCCTGTGTCTTTCCCTCCACTGGAATGATAGGCACATGTTGTCTCAGCTTTTTATGGTGTTGAAGATATGAAATCAGTCCTTATGCTGTACCTCAGACTCCCCGGGCCTCTATCATTATACATCATACAGAAAAATGGTTCTTGACTTGAGGTTGAGGTTAGTTAATGATTTTCTTATATTCTCACATTGATTTTGTTCATGTAAAATCATTCTAATAAAGGTTTATCAAAGCTGGGAGTCAAACCCTAGATCTCTAATCTGTACTTTTATTTATGGTTATCTTTTTTTATTCCATATTTCTGATACACAGAAAGAAAAAAAAAACTGTTACTGAAAGCTGGGCGAGACCTAAGGCTGATAAGAACAGATTAAAGTCTCTGGTTAGGAAATAGGAACATGGCAGTCTTTGAACATGAAGTTGGTGTTAAAAGTTGTGTGCCACTGTTTGAGTGCTGGGAACCAAACCCAAGTCCTCAGTAAGAACAGCAAGTACTCTTAACTGCTGAGACATCTCTTTAGCCCACAGTCTTAGTGAGTTTTTAAAAAGATACTATGTAGACTACCCAAGGTTTAGTATTAGAATTAGCAGTATTGAGGTGGAAATTCATTGCCATCTATGTAGATAAGAGAAACAAGATAGGAGACCAATTCAGAGAGACATTGTTGATTTTTCATTTTAATAATTTGGTTAATGATTAGAAATTGTGTGCCAGTGATACTTGATGGTAAGCAAAAGCAGACACAGACTTTGACCTATTAGAGTTTATGCCAACTGTGCATGAGCATTAGGAAGAAAAGGTACAGATGTTTTCATTCCGTCTATCACAGCAGATGTTGACTGTAGTAAGGAAAAACATCTTCAAAGAAAGGATTCTTTAGCTTTTAGCAGGTGAGTGGAAGCGAATGAACTAGTGATCTCACTGTTGAGGAGTAGGAGTCATGAGCATATTCCATAGATAAAAGATGAATTGAAATTCAAAGTGAAGAGACTGGTTTGTAGGAGGGAGAATTTTAAATATAAATAATTTATTTTCTGCATTGCATATTAAGTGATTTTATTGAAATCTGCTGAAGAAAACTAAAGCTCTTGATTAATGACTTATAGAAATGCAGACTGTTTTTAGCAGATTTTATAACCTTTAAGATTTTGTGAATAATTCCTGACTCAGGGTTAGTAACCTGCTTTGGGTTTGTGGAGTTTTTAAAGTTTGCTTGTGTGTTTTTGTTTTGTCTTAATAGCTTTATACAAACTGTAATAGTTACAGTGTTAAGGTTCTCAGACGTATTTTGTATGTCACAAGCATAAGGCATTGCAATACTTGGAAAACAGTCAAGGATAGTTTAACATTCATATCTGAAACTGTATGGGCTGCGATTGTAGCTCAGTGATAGAGTACTTGCCTGAGGTTTATGCTCAGCACTGGAAAACACAGAGGACAACAACAAAACCTTTAGACATATGTATTTCCCTGTAAGTAACCAAAGAAGTGTTAGGCTTCTCTGAGATGAATTTTCCAGGTTAGTAGAAAGGGATCTTGAAGAGGGACTGTATATGGCTTTGCGCTAAGTTCTTCTGATACTGAGGAACTCTAAAGGTGGATTGTGATGGTGGATGAGTCATCTTAAACCCACTTTTAATGTTGACAGAGAATTACAATGCAGTGGGATAAGTATTTCTTTTGGGTTTCAAATTGTTTCTAACTCCCCAAGACCATACTCTAATTAGCATATGTAAAACCCTTCAGTTTGGGTTCTTTGAGTTCTGGGCTTTCAGAGGTCATCTTGAGGGCACTGACCCTAAGTGCTCTGAACTTTTGCATCCGAAAGTAGTCTGAGAGCCAAAGCTTGATCCTTGTGTGATTATCTCTCATTAATATTGTAGGTTTTGAAACTGAGGTAGCATACCTGGTAGAAACATCATGCATTCAAGTAGGATAATGGCAGTATAGAACTTCAGCATTCATAATTGAGTTTGCTTTGTTATGTTTAGGTGTGTGTGGAGTTTGATGGGGAGTCTTGGAGGAAGAGAAGATGGATAGATGTCTATAGCCTTCTGAGAAGAGCATTTTTAGTAGAGCATAACCTGGTTCTGGCAGAACGAAAATCGCCAGAAATTCCTGAGCAAGTTATTCAGTGGCCTGCAATAGTAAGTAAAATTTGTGTTTCATTGAACTGACAAGTAGAGAATATTTAATCCATTTGGGGCGAAACAAAGGAAATATAATGTCCCTTTGAAACAGTAGTGTGTAGTATAATATGTGTAGCAATGTGGAAGAGTTAGGGGAGCTCTCCAGACCTTCTGCCTACCCTGGTTGGAACTCTGTGGCTCTAGGCAGGTCCCATGACTTTTTAAGACCTTTTTAGAAATCAGGATGGAGGTAGAAAGTAGCAAGACAGATCATATAGATCTTTCTTTGGTTTGGCTAGATGGTCAGCGTTTGAAGAAAATTGGGATTTGCTGCTGACTTTTTAAAAAGTGTGGCAAGTGCATTCTGAAAGGCAGCACTGACTGGACTCAGTGGGCATTAATAAAGAGGACATGAGGCGGGGGGCAGGAGTGGGAAGAGGGAGCTCAGAATGTGTTGTAGCTTTGAAGACTGTAAACCCATACAGAATTTCACTTTACCTACATTGTAAATTATGGAGCAAAAGTGATCTCTTGATCTGGAGAGGACAGACAGACTTCATGGAATACAAGCTGGAGCGTGAAGGAGGAAGAGTTAGGTATATAGTAGTTGGAGAAGCTGGGAAGCAGGGGAAACACTGCCAGATTGTGCAGGGTGCCAGCAAAAGTTCAGATTTTGTCTCTGAGTAAAAAGCCACTCTAGGTGTTTTTTAACAATATAGGGCAGTGGTTGTGTTTCACCCTTTGTATTTTTTACAGCTAAGAATTTTCTAAAAACATACCCTGTCTCCCAGAAAAACATGTATATACTTCTTTCCCACATAAGTTTTTGGGAAATCATGGATCTGTAGACTTGTGTGTTAATAACTTCCAAATGTACATCTGGTTTAAATTACTGGGTTTAAATAAATGTTGTAATCTGGTGGCAGGATAAATGTTAGGAAATCATTGCAGTAAATAAAAACTTAATGCTTTGTTGCTTCTTTATGTGTCAAAAGTTGTCAGTTCTTGTTTCTAGAATGATGTTGATGTAGTTAAAATGACATAACAGTTTTTTGTTCTATTTTTTTGTTTGTTTTTGTTTTTGTTTTTTAGATGTACAAATCTCTGCTAGACAAAGCTGGCTTGGGATCCATAACTTCTGTTCGGTTCCTTGGAGATCAACAAAGTGTATTTGTTTCCAAAGACCTTTTGAAACCTATACAGGTAAACTATTGGAATGGTATTTAACCTACAAATAGAAGTTCTTTTAATGTGAGACATCAAATACTCTTATTCATTGCCCTTGTGCAAGTGCCTTGTAGGGAAGAGATTTAACAAAGTTGTATAGCATCTCTTAGATAGCCTGTGGGTTTGTACTGTCTCTTCAGAATTAAAAGGATAAAGGTATCACATTGATGATGTGTTGTGTGGTGTGGAAAAAGGTAGGTGATAGGAAAGTGAGTTTTCAAAGTTACTGTTTATATAGGTATGCTATATGCAGTCCTCATTCATGAGTCTTACCTTTGCCTATTTGCTCAAATGTAGCTCTAACCCCCAGTTGCTGTGTGGAGTTCTCCACAGAGCAACAGATTTCAGCTTCCTAATGCCAGTCTCAGCTGAAGTCACACAGAGATAGTCTTCTACATTTTTATTTCAGCTTTGATAATATAAAGAAATTTGATTGTGCAGCTTAGTAATACTGTTTCTTTCCCACTTCATTTCCATCCTCCGTTGCTTCTTTTTTCTTTTTTTCCTTCTTTCTTTTTCTCCTTCCTCCCCCAATTTTTTTTTTTTTTTTTTTTTTTTTTTTTTTTTGTAATTTCATTATTTTAAGTGTCCTTAAATGTTGCAATGCTGTCTGGTGCAGGAAAGTATTGAAGAAGGAAATATACATTTATTAGATAATAAGTTTGGTTTAGCCATGAGGTTCAAGGTTAATAGATCAGCAATATACCAAGTAAGATATCTCTCTTAAAATAGATATAATATAATATAAAATTGTTGCCTATTGATCGGTTGATGAAATTATAACTAGAGGTTCATAAAACCCCTGTATTTCTCCTCAGAGCAGTTGTTCCATGTTCCCTAGTTCAATGATCTTAGCACTTGTGGTAGTCTGTTATCACCATCAATGGTAGTAACAGTGTATGTTCAATCAGTTTGCAGAACTCAGATCTTTTTTACAACAATAAAGCTCTGGGGAGGGATTGCTAACAGTAATACAGATGTTTTACTTTCTGAGTAATAAGTAGTTTTTTATTTCTGAGTGTTGCGTTTAGAATTTACATCTTCATGTATCCTAGCTTTTTAGTGAAAGAATTCTTAGGTTTTTTTCATAAGACTGAAAAATTCAGGTTGAAATTTTTATTTGTTCTTAGGGAAAATGCACTGTAACTGTCAACATAATTTATTGAAAGGAATATAATATGTATCTGTTACTTTTTGCTAAAGAATGGTCAAAGTTCATTTCTTTAGGGCATCATCTTGTAGCTAGACACTTCTGTAAAATTCTATTGTGGAGGATATAAGATTTACCTACTTGCTCTAAAGTAATGTAGGTTGCACCTGAAAAATCCTTTGACATATGCAAAGTTGAAATTGAAACTCTTGGTTTGCCTTGACATCGAATATGATAACCTGTGAGTAAGAAAGGGGTTTCTGAGCCAGCTGACATATTTCTTGGGCCCTAAAAAACTTCTGGGTGGACTAAAGTTAGTCTGCCTTATTGGAGAGCCCTGTGCAGCTGTCTTTGTTGTTTTGGAGTAGGAATTGAAGATTCAATTGTAATAGCAATAAATGCATTAAGTAATAACACCCACATCTGAATGTTTATTAGGGATTGACTTTTAGCATATATGGAGCCTCTAGATTTTATCTGATGTTACTTAGCCAAAGAAATGTAGTTTTTTTTCTAGCGTGGTCCTTTACTCTGAGATTCTGAGACTAGTTGTTTACAGTGGGAGAAATGAGTGAGCCATTCTTGGCTACCAAGTCATAGGATAAAGCCAGAAGGCCTGCTATCCGAGGGCTCTGTGTTTAGCAGGTTTTTTTTCATTTTTCCTGTTAGAAATTGGGTTTGGCAGGTTATTCCTATTGATAGTTTCCGTATAAATTTATCATAACTGGATATCCACACAAAACCAGGGAACTGTGGAATAGTGCCAAGAGTGGGCACTGCCAAGGACGGAGTGTCTCAGAAGAGGCTTCCTCAGGAGGCCTAGGCTATTCATTCAGACTTTCTGTTTGTCCCTCCACCTTTTATAACAAGAAAAGTGCATTTAGAATACTAGTTAGATTACATGAGTTTGTGTGAATAATTTTAAAAACAATTTTGATGAACTAACAATATGCACCTGCCTTATGTATTTTCTGGGGTTTCCCCATCCATAGGGTTTGGGATATAGAGTATTTTTAAATTTGGAATGACCAGTTTGATTTGTATATTATTTTCATAACCAAAATTATGTCATGTTGACTCAGTATATTTTTTGAAAACATATTATTTTTGTTGTGTCTGAGTCTGTGCCAGTTGTGTGAGTACCCTTGGAGGCCAGAAGAAGGCATTGGATTCTCTGGAACTGGAGTTAGCAGGCACCCGACACTGGTGCTGGGAAGAGCAGCAAGTGCTTTAACCCCCAAGCCTTCTCTCCAGCCTACATCTCATGCTTCATCTTGTGTCCCTAACTTGGGTGATTTAACCACAGTCTGTTAAATACTTGTAATTGTTTAGTGGTTGTGACTTTTTGACCTATTCAGCTCACTGGAGTTACAGTAGTTTATTTGGTACAGTCAAATGGTTAGTAAATACTGTTTAATCTGATTCAACCAGTTTGAAACATTCAACTCTTAACCTTCATAAACAACTCTTTTGGTCTTTGATTTTACAGGATGTAAATAGCCTTCGGCTTTCCCTTACTGATAACCAGACAGTCAGTAAAGAGTTTCAAGCTTTGATTGTAAAACATTTGGATGAAAGCCATCTTTTACAAGGTACGTAAATAATCTGCAGTTGACAGTTCATGCCTTAGCCAGTGATAGGCCTATAAGAAGCTAGTATTTAGACTTTTCACTTACTCTTCATTGAAAGAAACATAATTTTTTTTGAAGGAAACTTTTTTTTTTTGATGTTTGAGATTGGAAATTTCTTTTTAATTTAAAATCTTTTTAAGTTTTGTTTGCTGCTTTGTATATGGTACTATGTAACCAACATTCTTTTTTTTTTTTTTTTTTTAATGCTAAAGCTCCTGGAATTTTGAGAGTTCAGAAGTGGCACTTAACAAAACCCAAAAACCCAGCTATATTTTGGCATAGACTTGCTGTATTTGGAATTTTTGTCATATGTAGTTGATATGACATTTGGGGGCTGGGTGGTGTTGTCTCATGCCTTTAATCTCAGCACTTGGGAGGCAGAGGCAGGGGGACCTCTGAGTTTGAGGCCAGTCTGGCTACACAGAGAAACCCTGTCTCAAAAAAAAAAACTAAATAAAAAATAAAAAAAGCCATTATGTGGTAATCTATTTTTTTTCTATTTTCTTGTAGATTCTTACATTAGATTATTTTAAAACTACAAAGGATAGTGAGTTCACTTTTAATGAATTGTTTGGTACTTTTTGGTCCCATAGAACGTGGTAATGTAAGTATATTGCCACACCTAGGAATTTTTTTCTCTTTTTTTTTTTTTAAGGTGACAAGAATCTTGTTGGTTCAGAAGTAAAAATTTATAGCTTGGATCCATCTACTCAGTGGTTTTCAGCAACTGTTATACATGGAAACCCATCCTCCAAAACTCTTCAAGTCAACTGTGAGGAGGTAAAAGCAGTTATAATTGATGTCATCCTACAGGGTAGGATACTGTGCATAGCAACTGTATTCTTGGTGCTAAACCCTTTTATAAAACGTTAAAGTTAGAAGTAAAAGGCATTACAGTTGTAAAATGAATTTATTTATATGGTATGCTATTGCCATGTTTCGTTAATTTCTGATTATTGTTCTCAACATTTACATTTCTTCCAGTATCTTTGTTTTATTTTTTTAAGATTCCAGCACTGAAAATTGTTGACCCAGCACTGATTCATGTTGAAGTTGTACATGACAACTTTGTGACATGTGGTAAGACACACTGATTAAACCACCTCCTTCTTATCTTTCTTACATTAAGTGAAAGAAGGAAGCCTGTTTACTCCACTATTGTATGTTGTAGGTAACTCCGAAAGAACTGGAGCTATAAAGCGAAAGTCTTCTGAGAGTAATGGAAGTTCAGCTTCTAAACAAGCCAAATCTTGCTCTGAGGTAACTGATTGATTTTTGTCACTGAGTGAAGCATTGCTTAACTTTAATATTGCATGCTAGTCTTTAGTCGTAATGGAGCAGTTTGTTCTGGTCTGTGCTGCCTTTGCTGCTGCTGTTACAAGTTCCAGATCTTGGCCATAATTTCTATACTCAAGCAGATGGAGATAATATAAGTTTTGGGTTCACTATTTTGGGTGTCTAAAAGTTTCATTTTTTTAGTTATTTGGTTAAAATTTTCAGTTATGACAATTTTACTATTAGAGTTGGTTCTGAAGGTAATTGATTGTATAGTTAAATTGGAAATTTGCCTGGCACGAGAGGAAGGGAAGAGTCTTAGGATTATGAGAAGGTTGTTGAAATAGGACCCTTAGCTTATGATAATGACTTGTATTGCTCATTTGTGATTAAGCATACAGATGTATTACCTTTTCAAAATAAATGGCTGATTAATTTTTGGCTCAAAAAATTGGCTTTTATGGATGCCATGTAAGTTCAGATGTTTTATTTACTTCTCAAATACTCTTTGGGGCTGTTTCTCATTTTGTCATTAGGACCTGTTACAGGACAAATAAATTTTACAATTTAGGTATTCAAATGCATATGTGTGAATAATTTACCACATTATTATGTTCTGTGTTAGAATTCTAAAATTGACTAGAATGATACCAAGTGGACTGCTTAAAGGATTTAAGAACCCTTAAGTATTAGGGTATTAAGGCATGGAGAATAAAGTCAAGGAAAGAATCTAGCTAGGGTTTTGGATCAAGGGCAGAATAGACTACAGGACCAGGATGTGCTAATTTGGGAGTCTATGGCTTTTACTGCACCTTTTGTCTGTTCAGACAAGAATTTTGGTACTTCATCCAGAGGTTCCTGAATCAAGGTGATGAAACCCTTTCTCTTCCTTACAAATGTCTAGGCTTGAATCTATTTAGTTTGAATCTCGGATAGTTCTGCAAAGAATGAAGAGGTCATTGTAGAAATTAATTAGAAATTAGTATTATGTATCTTCATTTAATTTCAAATATAGCCATCTATGACACCAGAAAGATGGTGTGTTTACTATGGGCTAGATACCTGGAGGACAGGAGGCATGAGGAGAGAGGAAGCACCTTCAGAGGTGGAAGGGATGCCTTAGTTTAGTCTTGAGAGTATGGTGTGATTGGGGAGGACATGACAGTAGAAATATGGGCACTGGTTAGGTTGATGGTATTAGCTACTGTAAGTGGGTATGAAGTGAGGCAGTAACTTAAGAGGGTAGCATTAATTTGGCTTGGTAGAAGACTAGATGTTAGGACTAAGTAAGTAGGGGAACATCCAGTACAGTAACTGAACTGAACAGTATGAATGTTTGCGCCTTGGAACACACCAGTTCTAGTTTACAAAGCTCAAATTATGTGGTCAGGTTATCATGTGTAGTACTATGTAGTTTCTCAGTATAAGAGGTTCTGAGCTGGTTAGAGATCTTTATTCTAGAAAAAAATGGATAGTAAGTCTTTTAGGGAAGAAATATTAAAGGACTATAAACAGAATATGATTGCAGTGCATCTTATGGTTATGCTCACAGAGGCTCTTGTTTGGTAATTCAGTGTTGTTAGAGGCTGTGTAAAAGTGGGTAGAATTACAGCCCTGAGAATTTGACAGTGGAGGAATTGTTGACAGTCTGTTACAGAAGTGAGTAAAGGCCAGTTGGCTGAATGCTACCTGTTCTGGAGGAGCTTACATAGAAGTGTGATGAGAATGAGTGTCAGGTGGGGAAGGGGTCAGGGAATGGGAATGGTATACCTTGTTTGGACATTAGAAAACTTGTCCTGATGTGTTGACAGAATTGGAGTCAGTAGAGACTTCTTGGGTGGGTGGGTGTGTCAGTTCTTTAGGGTGTGGCTAGGGCAGTTAAGCCTGGTAAACAAACATGTTTAAGGAGGCACTTGTAAAACGTGCTGGTGCATAGTGACCCTCTGCCTAACTCCCTCTGGTAAGGAAGGAAGCAAGACTTAATCTTTGAGCACATCTGTACTATCTATTCATGCTCAGTAAGTTTGTGTGGTCTTGAACTCATTGTTGGACACAGTAGAAACTTTAAAGCTTAAGCCTGAGCTCTGGCCTAGAAATAGATTATTGATCTCTACATAGAAAACATGTAGAACAACATTCCACATTTTAAAAATATCAGCATTCGTCAGGCACTTTTGTTGTCCCAGTTACTTAGAAGTCCGAGGCAGGAGGATCAGACTTGAATTTGGGTTATAGTGTGATGTGCTCATTGGATGTCCACAGTAAGTTTGTCATCAATACAGGTGAGCTTCTTAGAGTAGGAGACTAACAGAAAAATACCAACTTTAGTACTTAAGTTAAAGCCATGCTACTCCAAAGGAAATTGGAAGTGTTGATTTTTATTTGTGTATTAGAGGCTTGAGGAGCCTTTAAAATTTGTGGTTAATCAAGAAAAATATAGGGAAGCAAAGAAATGGTAGCCATTGCTCTGAGCACCTTCCTCTTGCCCTTCCTTTCATGCATTATAGAGGCCTGGTGTTTGATTCCTTGTGAATATTTTCCTGTATCAGTATTCTTTTATATTCTTATATTCTGGGTGATTTTTTGAGAAAGTTTTAGAAACACTGGCCTGACCTAGAGTTTACAAGAGCTGAAGAGGTAAAGAAACTAATAAAAACAAGAAGTTACTGTAGATGTAAGTGACAGGTGAGTACAGTAACATACTTGGCACAATTCTCCCAGTGCTTACACTTCCCAAATACATGGCACTGGCACAGGCTTACTTTTAGCGTCATCTTTGGAAGACAGGAGTTTAGGATTAGGTAGGTGAGACGTTTGGCTGTGGTGTGGTTAAGATAAACATGTTTGCCAGTGTGACATCTGGCTCCTTGAAGGTCTTCTCTGCCTAGCAGACTATTCCTCAGAGTATGACACTGCTTGGTTAATTGGGAGAGTCTGCTGAAGAGTGTGAGCCAGCAGTGACTTTTTTAGAATACTGTTGTACACTCAATTATATTATCTCCATCTGCTGGCAGGGAGGAACTATTGCCATGACTGGTATAGAAGACCTTCAGGGAAAACTCTTCAGGTAAGAAGAAACTTTGACCTTTGTCAAGTCAGAGGCCAGTGCAGAAATGTGTGCGTGAAGATGGGTTGTGGATCAAGAGTTGTGTCCCTGTAAAGTGTAGTCTTAGGCAGGGTATGGAGAGGTATTCACTCTTCATTTCCTAAAGAAAAAGCACTTATAGTTAAGGCTGATTCTCTTGCACAGTGACATAATTGAGAACATCTGTACAAGATTTTATTGCTTTAAGAGAGCTTATGTCTAAAATTGATTTTCCTGTGTGCCAAGTACTGTAGTAAATGTTACCATTACTGTATAAACAGGAACAGTGGCTAAGAAGTGCCAAAAACTTGATTTCAAACCAAGGTTTGCTATCAGAATCCAGTGATTTTTTTACCCTCTGTGCTACTGCTGTTTTCTCCAAATCCTTCCCTTTGTGTAGTGAATCACCATTGTAAAAAGAATATATTCTTCCTTTTTACCATCTTCATTCTATCTCCCCTTCCAAGGAATATTTACTGCATACTGTATAGGAGATACTGCCTAACTTTTCAAGTAATTTCTAACACTTACCTATAGCTACATAAGAAGATGAGGCGCTGCTGTGTTTGTCATCCATCTGGTCATTCATGCATCACTCTACTAGGGTTCCTAACCATGCCTTGCATCTAGTTTGATGAGTTCAGACAGGAAATAAATGAGGCCCAAGTGTACATTGTGAGGACACTTAGAACAGCTCAGTAAAAGAGACTTTCACAGTGTGACAGATGGTGTAGAAGGGGCTGCGATAAAACTAAGGAGTGGCTATAGTACACTATTTTACAGTGAGTAACCTGAAATTGTGAGGGTATTAGTCAATTTCAGGGTAAGAACATGGAACCAGCCAGCCAGTGAAAACAGTTGGCAGAAGGAATAGCAGATACAAAGCCAGTACTAGAAAAGGCGTTTAGCATGAGCGTTTGAAGAGAAGCCAGTTCAGTTGAAATACTGTGGGCAGAGAGAAGGGTTCCTGATATGGAAGTGATAGTTGCCCGAAGACTGGACCATCTTGGGTTCTAAAGCTTGGTCTATGATAGGTCGGAGCATCAGGATTGGGGTTGGCAAGAATGAAGAGAAGTCAGACTAGTCTGGGAGAAACACAGTGGTAGTGTCACAGAAATGGGAAGATTCAATGGATACATTGAAAATGGAGGCATGTTTGATTAGATGTCAGGAATGAGGAAGATGGGGAGTTTCTTGACTTAAGCAGATTGATAGATATTGTATAGAGTAAAAATATATGTGTCAGGACTGGAGAGATGGCTCAGCGGTTAAGAGCACTGACTGCTCTTCCGAAGGTCCGGAGTTCAAATATCAGTAACCACATGGTGGCTCACAACCATCTGTAATGAGATCTGATGTTCTCTTCTGGTGTGTCTGAAGACAGCTACAATATATTTACATATACTAATAAATAAATCTTTTAAAAAAGAGAGAGAGCGTGAGCGAGCAAGAGTTCTACTCTGGAGGATAAGGGTTGAGCTAACTCCTCTCTTAAAAAATGTATCCTATAGTTTATAATCTAAATTTTGAAGTACGTTGGTTTTGGAGTATAAGAATAAACATTAGGAAAAAAAAAGAAAAAACATTAGTCCATTAACTCTAGATATATTCAAAGGAAAGGAGATGGCAGATGGAAGAGATAGTTGATAAAAGGAAACCTTGAATAAGCGTTTTTAATGACTTGGTAATTCAGCTTTTGGAGACTAAGTGATTTAATAAGTGGTTATCAGAGAACTGTATGAAAGTATAGTCAAAAGCACCTTTAAAAAGTAAACTAATTTCTTTATTTAAAAGATTAGGAGACAAATAAAAAGTAAAAAAAAATAAATAAAGCAGTGGCGCACTGCTCTAATCCCAGTATTTGGGAGGCAGAGGCAGGTGGATTTCTAAGTTCAAGGCCAGCCTGGTCTACATATGTTCCAGGACAGCCAGGGCTATACAGAGAAACCCTGTCTCAAAAAAACAAAAAAACAAACAAACAAAAAGATTAGGAGACAAGCCCAGAGGTATAAAGTTGACTGACCCAGGAATGGAGTCAATGCCTCTGCCCTAACAAGCAGTACAAAACCAACAGGCAATCAATGTGTAACCAAAGTTGAGTTCACAAAAATAGTGTCAGAAAGAATCAGATACTTTAGGACCCAAAAAGTATTTGAAACAATGCCACAATTTTTGATAATTAAAAAATTCTTATTTTCGGGTGTCTTTTATTCTGTGCTAGATAGTCTTCAAGACTACCAGACTAAGTGAGAAAATGGTAGACTAAGTGAAAAAATGGTTTCTGAGTAGACAGCATTTAGTGTGTTGACAGTTGTCAGGTTTTAAAAACTTGAGGAAAGTTCTGTGTCGTAGTAGTTCAGATGTTACTAGGTTTGGATTTGGTGAATGCTGAGGTAGTGGTAGGATGACATAACTGAGGCATAGGACTGATGTGCAGATGCGTTTACCTGGTTAAGATGGTAAAACTAGGTAGACTGACTGCACAGTCAGCCAGACAGGAGTGATCTAGCGTTTTTTTCGGTTTTTGTATTTTTCTTCTTGTGGTAGGAGATTTTGTTTCTATAGCAAATATAAATATGTGGATCCAATATTTTTACTTTTGCAAAGGTAAAATTATATGGAAAGGGAAGGGGGAAAGATATCCTAGTTTTTTCCCATAGGCCAGTCATGACTTAATATTTTTTCCAGCTTGGGGTGACCTTTGTGATGAGCCACATAAGAACAAGAATCGTGTCCTCAATCTTTATTGCATTGCCAAGGCTTATCGTGGTACCCAGTAGGTTCCATTGCCTACAAGATTCCTAAGTGGTCTGGTCTCCTGCCAATCTACGCAGTAAGTGCGTGGTGGGCACTCAAGTCATGTCCAGATGATTGCATGTGAAACAGCTATCATTGAAGCTGTCACCTAAAAGTTCACCTATATGCATTACATTAATAAAGCAGTTGCCACATCCCTTCCTCATATAATAACAGAGTTCTGAAAAAGATCAGCTTGTAATCGTACAGGATTACTTAAATTTTGTGAAAAACAGACTGCTTTATTTATAGATATCACATAAGTCTCCTTGGTATTCAATTAATCACTTGTTTATTCTGCTGGTCTTTATTTGGCAATGGTATTGTGCATACTTAGTATTAAAGAAAGGAAATTACCTTAAATTTCATTAACATATGATAATTCCCCAGTAGGGTCTTTGTATTTAATGTCTGTTGGTTTGGTATCTTTTAGGCCTCTCCCAGTGTGTGTCCTGTACAATCTGTCCCCACAACAGTGTTTAAGGAGATCCTGCTTGGCTGTACTGCAGCAACTCCATCTAGCAAGGACCCAAGACAGCAAAATACTCCCCAGGCAGCCAATTCTCCACCTAACATTGGAGCAAAACTTCCTCAAGGGTGAGTAATGCTTTGTTCAAAGTGTTCTTCAGTCATAGAAGTAAATCATTTTATTCACAGCTCATTGTTTCTGTCTGATATTCCTGGGGTGTTTTCATAGGAGCTCATGGGACAGATTGACCAGGGGCCTTCAAGTATTAGAGGCACCCAAACATGGATAAAAAGGGTGTGAATTGATTGTATGTAGAAGACTTCGATCAGTGGGAGTGTGAAGGAGAGGGCGGCATGGTTACAGTGAGAGTTAGCCTAACATGCATTGAGCCCCAGTGATAGTCAAAATGTGGATATTGAGGAGAGTTGAGCATAGATATATGGAACTAGGCTTGCCTGTCAGGTCACAAGTGAAGAAAACAATGTGCAGGTTGGAATTTTAAAGTAGACGGAGGGAAGGATCTCTTGTGAGGGAGTGGTGGCTTGTATATGCAATTGATACAGACTTGAAGAAAGTCAGAGTGACTTTAATGTAGAAAAGTCTGTTTGGGCCGGGCGGTGGTGGCACACACCTTTAATCCCAGCACTTGGGAGGCAGAGGCAGACGGATTTCTGAGTTCGAGGCCAGCCTGCTCTACAGAGTGAGTTCCAGGACAGCCAAGGCTGTACAGAGAAACCCTGTCTCGAAAAACCAAAAAAAAAAAAAAAAAAAAAAGTCTGTTTGGAAGACAGCTGTAAAAAAGTGTGGGACAGAGCACATTAATTAGCTAGGAAAAAGTGGGTGGCAGCCTGGGATGGAGCTTGGAGACAGTGCCCAATATTGGTTGGCTTATGCACAAGTCTACACACATGCAAAGACACACATGCATGTACTCACATGCATATGTATGCTTGAAGGGCGAAACAGTAGGAAATTTAGTGATATCCAATGAAAGATTTCTAATTTAAAAGTGTAAATGAGAAATACTTCTCTAGGGTGACATCCTGGATTAGAAACAACAGCAGCAGCAAAAGAAATAGTATAGAATTAAGAGTTTTGTGTTTGGCTAGGCAGAGAACTCTAGTATAAATTTCCTAATAAATAGTGGGAAGGGACTAGAAGGATGGCACAGGGACTAAGAGCACTTGTTCTTGTAGAAGGTCTGGGCTCAATTCCCAGTACCCACATGGTGGTTCAGAATCATCTATAACTCCAGTTCCAGGGGAATCCAAGGGCACCAGGCATACAGGTGGTGTGGTGCACATGCATACAATCAGGCAAAACACAAGAATAAATCTAATAAAAATAATACATTATATAAATATATGGAAATTTCAAAGAATAAATAAAAATATTTTTAAAGAAGTAGTAAATAATTTCACATATGCAAGCAAGTAATTAGTTAGTCCTATTTGCTTTGGATCCTGGCCACTCATGGTGGCTTGTTATTAATAGCAGAACAAGTGTTTTATACTTCTGTGGTTTGTAGTGTTAAATTTATGAGAGGATTTCAATTAGTTCCGATATACATTTAAAGCTTTATGTTGATATATGTGCCTGCCATGAGATTGAGGTTTCAAGTTTTGGTAAGCAAGAATACTAGTTTTCTCTTTCAAATTTAATTTGACATATTAAAAATAATAAGCATTTCCTAACTGCTGTCTATACTTCCTTTCCATATGATAATGCTTGTTTTGAGCAAAAGCTAAGGTTCACCATGCTGTAAAAAGCAGAGGACATCAGTCTGCGGGGAGCATTTAGAATTGCATTTTTCTGAGTGTGTAAGATACTTTTCCAGAACCACACGGCTCACAGAAACCTTTATAAAATTTTATATCACAACAAATTTTCTTTTTTCTGGCTAGTTGCTGTAGCAGCAATCTGTATTGTTTTTAGGGTAATGAGAGATAAGAGAGATCTAGATGCTACTTTTTCTATTCTGTTTTTCAGATGTCATAAGCAGAGTTTACCAGAAGAACCTTCTTCCTGTCTAAACACAAAACCTGAAGTACTGAGAACAAAACCAGATGTCTGCAAAGCAGGATTACTGTCTTCAAAATCTTCTCAGGTTGGAGCTGGAGACTTGAAAATTCTGAGTGAGCCCAAAGGTAGCTGTATCCAGCCTAAAACAAACACTGATCAGGAGAGCAGACTGGAGTCTGCTCCACAGCCAGTCACTGGCCTTCCAAAGGAGTGCTTGCCTGCAAAGACTTCCTCTAAGGCAGAACTGGACATTGCCACCACTCCTGAACTGCAGAAGCATCTAGAACATGCAGCTTCCACATCCGATGACCTTTCAGATAAGCCAGAAGTGAAAGCAGGTGTCACTAGCCTTAATAGTTGTGCAGAAAAGAAGGTCGAGCCTTCAAATTTAGGTTCCCAGTCACAGAATTTAAAGGAAACTTCAGTAAAAGTAGATAATGAAAGCTGTTGTACAAGAAGCAGTAATAAAACCCAGACTCGTAAGTGTTTCAAATCTCAATTGGTAAATGATCTGTTTCTTCCCTGTAGTAAAAATGTGAGAATGACTAGAAATTTCCCTCTGTGGGGTAGTATAAGTTTTTATTAACATTTTAATGCTGCAGGGACTCCATACTCTGACTTAAAATGGGTCAAATCTTTTTTTGGTGATTTGTTTGTCGTCATATTGTTGCTGTCTTTGTAGCATCCACGTTGGGACAGAAGAGGTGGGACTTTGTGCCCTCATACAGGTAGTTCACATATATGTCGTTATGTTGTGTCATCCCTATCCCCTGTGTTCAACAGGGATGGAAACACTGAGCACAGTTTCTAAGGTTAGGTCTTGACATAGTCAGTTTTCAACCTAAGTGCTCTTTCTGCAGAGAAGATGGTACACTGTGGTTCCTACTTCCAAGTTGAACATTCCTTTTTTTGTTTTTGTTTTTGTTTTTTTGAGACAGGGTTTCTCTGTATAGCCCTGGCTGTCCTGGAACTCACTCTGTAGACCAGGCTGGCTTCGAACTCAGAAATCCGCCTGCCTCTGCCTCCCAAGTGCTGGAATTAAAGGTGTGTGCTACCACTGCCCGGCTGAAGTTGAACATTCCTATTCCAAAAGTTCATAAATGTTTTAAATTCAGAAACTGTTTGAGCCACCAACAAGATACCCCAAATAGAGAAGTTGACTCTGACTTCAAGTGGTAGAGTTGTACTAACCGTGTAGCACAATAAGAAGCATGTGAATTGTGTTTAGACTTGGGTTCCATCCCAAGCCATCTCAATTAAGCTATAGTCAAGCCCCAAACCAACAAATTGACAGCACTTCTGGTCATAAGCATTTTGGGTAAGGATTATTCACCTTGTGCTGTTAGTCCATTCTAATGAGGGCATCATAATCAGAAGTGCTGTTACTATGATCAGAAGATGATCAAAAGGACCTTAGCATGTCAGAAGGTTCAGAGCTCTTACAAGAAGGTAACCTTTTGACACCTGACTTGTTAGTACATAAAAACATCAGTGTGGATTTTATAAAGTTATTTAAATCCTTGAAATGGATTTTATAAAGTTATTTAAACCCTTAAAATGAACAACGAACTCCATTCAGAAAAAAGCAAAACAAAACTACAGTGTCAGGGAGATGGCTCGGTTGAGTAAAGGCGTCTGCTGCCAAGCCTGGTGACCCGAGTTCAGTCCCCAGAAGCTGCATGGTGGAGGAAGAGCTGATGATTCCCTTGTTATCCTTTGAGCGCTATGTATGCTGTGATGCATGATGCACAACCCAACCCACACTAATGTGAGAGAGGCTTCTGACAGCAGAATGCAGAGTGGTTAGGTTCACGTGTTGGTTAAAAAAGAGAAATACTTTTCTTTGCCTAGGGATTCTTCCAACCCAGCTTTGTCATTCTTGAGGTTCAAGTTGGATAGAGCAGTTAGTTTGCATAGAATTAATTACGTAAAACACTGCTTCTTAAGAGTTATGTAATTCCCGTGAGAAAGTGAATATTCATAACCATGTATCTGTTCTATTTATTCTTCTTGAGTCATCAGTCCTCGCAGCTCGTTTTTGAAGAAGTCATTTTAGTTTCTGTGAAGAGGCAGTGAAAATCCTACTTGAGTAAACATGTGGCAGGTCCCTGAGTAGGCTCTGGAGTTCAGCTTTATCTCTGCAGGGCAGCTGCCCCTTATCTGGACTAGAGTGGGGTCAGCAGCCCACCAGGATCGATAGTTGTGCCCACTACGGTTGCCTGTGGATACAGAAAGACTCTGGAAAAGGATTCTGTTCCCTTGCTTTACTTCGGGGCTACAAATAGTAAAAGCCACCTATAATCAAGTACCTGTCTTTGTGTTCAGTTTGCCCCTCAGAAATGTGCTTTGACACTTTTGCTCTTCTCTGTAGTCTAAGAGGTTGCTCTCCTTTTAAAGCTTCATTTGGACAGTTTAATTTGCTAATCTGTGGATACTTCCTTTTGAGTTAGATCAAATAAAATAACCTTTGGATTTCACCCACCTATAATATTTGGAAGCCTAGCCCAACTCTAAAGAGATGGAGTCTTTCAGTATCTGAGTAATTAAAATTGTATCACTGCTACTATTTCTTTGTATTACAGGATATTTGATTATTGTACATAGAAAACCTAATTGTTTGCAAAATATAAAAAGCTTGGTTAGTCAGACACAGTTGGGTGTGTCCCAGAAAGATGCAATTTGGGTGTGCCTCTAAAAGCCTTCATAGAAAAGAATGCTAAAGAATGGAAAGTTCCTGCCTATTTTAAGGCAAATTGCTTGGGAGAACTTTGGGAGAATTCTTCCGGTCTTTGTGACTGAAGGCAAAATCAGCTGGATGGCTTGAGCTGCCCCTCCTTAAAGGTGAAAAGGTTTGGCCCCTACTGACTTGGCTTAGAGTGCCTGCCCCCCACCATGAAGGTGACTCTACTCAGCGGGGCCTAGAGTGTAGGGGAGGAGGTAGAGAGGTCTTTTGTAACAGCTAGACCTTTGAGATCCTTTTTGACTTTCCCTTTATGTTTTGGGGGGACTGGAAGAGCATCATGGAAGGAGCTCCTGGTAAGAGATAGGGATTTTCTCTGTGAGCTTATAGGAACCACAGAGAAACAGCCATTGGTTGGGGTACAAGCTGAAGCAGTATGCTAGGAAAGAGAGCTAGGGAGTCCTCTTGGGTTTGAAGAAACTCAAAACAAAAGACTGGTTTGGTAAAATGACACCGATAGAAAGAGATGTCTTTTTACCCCAACCAATGGCTGTTTCTCTGTGGTT
>JADRCD010170826.1:30759-47437 GCA_019843815.1 Montemys delectorum
AGGGTTTCTCTGTGTAGCCCTGGCTGTCCTGGAACTCACTCTGTAGACCAGGCTGGCCTCAAACTCAGAAATCTGCCTGCCTCTGCCTCCCAAGTACTGGGATTAAAGAGCTAGTAGCTTAGTTGTAGTTGTAGCATAAGGTTTGTAATTAGATATTTTGTATATAGTTAAGAAAAGAAAGTTTTCTCACTGAACTAGCATGCTTTTTTTTTTTTAGATTTATTTATTTTATTTGTATGAGTACACTGTAGCTGTACAGATGGCCGTGAGCCATCATGTGGCTGCTGGGAATTGAACTCAGGACAGCCCCTCTCACTCCAGCCTCTCTCACTCTATTCCATGTAATTCACTGTAGCTGAATTTAGACACACCAGAAGAGGGCATCAGATCTCATTATGAGTGGTTGTGAGCCACCATGTGGTTGCTGGGATCCGAACTCAGGACCTTCAGAAAAGCAGTCAGTGCTCTTACCCGCAGAGCCATCTCGCCAGCCCAGAACTAGCATGCTTCTAATCTTAAAAACACCTATGTTTTCATTGGTATATATACTAGTTAAACCGTTACATATTACAATTTTTCCCTCTTTTGCTCTCTCACTCTTAATAAATATAAATGCTCATTGGAGTGAGGACTGACAGCATTGTTTAACATTTTATAGTGTGCTTTTGTTTTGAGTTTATTTTTGTCTAAGAACTTAGATAACCCAACTCCATATGGACCCCTAGAGAAGGTCTTTTTCTGTGAGATGCTCCCCAAGTCTCTTTGGTTATGGATATACTCTTGCATTATTTGGATGGCCACAGTAACTGATTCTCTTTGTTTGCTGTGACAGCTCTACCTTTTCCTTTAGAAACTCCTTTAACATTCCCTTTTATAATTCTTAGGCCAATTACCACATACAACATAGAACCTGAGTTTATAGGGTTTTGTTTTTAACCAGTGCTCTTAATCCTAAAAGGAGATTGCACATGGAGCAAGTATAAGGCAAGTGATCCCATGAGAAGGCATTTATAAAATAGCTCTAACTTTGTAGACTAGCAGGAGAACAATTAGGTTTTTATTTTGAATAGCTTTTGTTAAGGGTGCTTTATGACAAATACTTTAAAAGTAGTTTCTTTTTGAGCATGCAGATCAACAGAGCTGCCATTTCCAGAGGCAGGCCTGTGGGCGTAACCAAACCCTGCAGTGACTGCACTGAGTTTGATTAGAGGAGTTTTCCTGCCAGGTTGCTCTCAACTGGCATGTAGTTGTAAGTCTGGCTATTGAATTTGGTTGTTTGGTTGGCCAAATTTTTTGTTTCTTTGTTTACAAAGACCTGAACTTTGCTAGTTGTTGCTTTGATTATCTTTTCTTGGGCTATTTTTCCAGAAATTTTAGCAGAACCAAAAATAGAAGTATCTTTACTTTGGGAATGTTGACTCTTTACTAGAATTCAGTCAAATGCTGATGTTCTATTCAGAGATATGAAGTTTTATTTCCTTTTTCTTACTTTCCTAGCCCCAGCCCGGAAGTCAGTTTTAACAGACCCAGATAAACTCAAGAAGCTACAGCAAAGCGGAGAGGCCTTTGTTCAGGATGATTCCTGTGTTAACATCGTGGCACAGCTGCCCAAGTGTCGGGAGTGTCGGTTAGACAGCCTGCGCAAGGATAAGGACCAGCAGAAAGATTCACCTGTGTTCTGTCGCTTTTTTCACTTCAGGAGGTAAAGTATTTGCGGAAAGACTAGGTAATCTGGTCTCTGCATACTTTTTCTTCTCAACAGGACATAGAGAATATAGAAATTATATTTTTATTATATCTTTGATAATGTAAACTTTTCTGTATCTTATTCTTTTACGCTTTTTCTCATACACCCCAGGCTAGCCTCAAACTCTCTGTGTAACCAAGGATGACCTCAAACTCCCAGTCTTTCTAGTTCCATTTCCAGAGTGCTGGGATTTACAGGCATGTGAAACCACACTTGACTTAATATGGTGCTGGGAATAGAATCCTGTGCATACTAAGCAGAAGCACTCTACCAACTGAGTGAAATCTCCAGCCCACTTTATATATATATATATTTATATATATATATTTATATACTGAGCTAAATCCCCCAGCCTTCCTTTTCATATATATATATAGCAAAAAAACATATTAAAAGTACATACTTTTCAGATAATTGTCATAGAAAAATACACAGGTAATTTTCTCTTTACAGTGCATTTAGTCTTTGGTCAGAAAGTTAGTTTGGGCATACTAGTTGGTGGATTGTATAAACTGTTTTGAATCGTCACCAAAGCATAAGGAGTATCCATCTTTTGCAGATACTTTGGAATTTTTGTACTGTGTGCATTAGAACTATTTTATAGCACTTTGTCTCAGTCGATCACCTCGTTGCCCACTTCTTTGACCCTGTATTCTGATGGGATGTCTAGCAGTAGCATTGATGATCAGGTGTTTGTTAAGGTTCTCTTGCCAAACTGCCCTGCACAAAGGATGCACCACTGTCCATGCCTAGTGGCGAGCACGCCTGTCTGTGCTCTTTGCCAGCATGGAGGGGCATGTATATAATTTCTTGTTTTCTTTTTTATTTTCTTTCATTCAAATTTGTTTACATTATATAATTTGTTGACTTTTCTCTTTGTGTGCTGCCTCTATTTTGTTCCACTCCTATTTAAATTAGATTAATTACACTTACTAAGTACATCTGTCAGTACTCCAGTGAGATAAAGTAGGCATGTTCACTGTTTACTTCGAAGAACCCAAGAGTAACCAAAAGAAATAAATCATTAATAAACTGATGTTTAAAAAGTAGACAAAAAGAAATAAAATTGCTGCTTTTCCCAAACCAGTATGTTAACAATGTTCTCCTCCCACAGATTGTTAACAATTAAAAATCTCCTGAGAGGCTCTGACAATACCTGACTAATACAGATGTAGAGGCTCACAACCATTCATTGAACTGAGTACACTGTCCCCAATGAAGGAGTTAGAGAAAGGTTCTATGGAGCTGAAGGGTTTGCAGCCCCTTAGAAGGAACAACAATTACTAACTAGTACCCTCAGAGCTCCCAGGGACCCAGCCACCAATCAAGGACTATACAGGGTGGGACTGAATGTTCTGGCAGCATGTGTATAGTAGAGGATTGCAAATTCGATCATCAATAGGAGGAAAGGACCTCGGCCTTGTGAAGGTTCTGTGCCCTAGTGTAGGGGAATGCCAGGGCCAAGAAGTGGGAGAGGGTGGGGTGGCAGGCATGGGGAGGGGGGAGGCAAAAGAAGTTTGTTCTTGTTGTTTTTGTTTGTTTGTTTGATTTTTGGAGGGGAACCTGGGAAAGGGAAAATTTACATGTAAATAAAGAAAATATCTAAAAAAAAAAAAAAGAAATAAAATAACCAAAATAAATAAATAAATAAAATGCATGAAAAAAATAATTTATATAACTTCACTAGAATGACAGTTTTATAACAAGTGTCAGAAAAATTAATTGCCCTAGGAGTATAGACAATACATCAGTATCTAATGGCTTGACAGCTGTTTATAGTTTTATAGTCCCCTCAACCTTCACTTCTGATTGATGTCTCTTACTCTACCAGTTGTGTCATCTTGCATATATTCCCACTGTACAAGCACATGAACTTATGATGACCTTCTCATACAGGTGTAAAAATACTCTGTTTTTCTCCCAATCACTCCCGAGTGTCCCCTTCTTTAGTCCCTCCCACTTCACAAAGAATCCTTCTTTGGCTTGTCTCTTTTTTTTTTTTTTTTTTTTTTTTGCAATTTTATAGAGAAACTTATATGTTTTTATTGTGCTGTTTTAAAAAAAAATCAGATTCATTTTACTCAAATTCCTTTGTCTAGAGTGAAGCAACTTTGTTTTCTGTTTTGAGACATGATGTTCTGCATATAAATAAATGATTAGATAGTACAGTTTCTCAGATATTTCCTGTTCAGCTAGTTCTCTTTATAAGCAAGTGATGCTCTTGTCTCTTCTTGTTGTCTTTGTCTATTAATCTGATTTAAAATACAGTTTTAGATGTAAATTGAAAATTACTGCTGAGCTAGATTAAATGAACAGACCATTTAGACCACACTTCTGTGTTTTATATTAACTTACTTTTCCAGCTGCAAGTAAAATGTTAGGTTTTAAAAATATTCAAAACTAGTCTATAGCTTCTCAAACCTTCCACATATTAAGAGTGCGTTCTAAGAATATGTTTAGTCTGCCTTATATTTTTTAGGTTCTGAGTAGTTCCATCTTAACATTTCCTCTTAAGAGTCTTAGGACTCTCACTCTAATGAGCCTCGAGGCTATGTGTGGACAGCAGACACCTTCAAATCTGTGAGGTTCTAGCTGCAGTGTGTCTAATCAGATGTCTCACTTTCTGTGGTTGTTGGTTTACTTATTTTTATTTGTTACAGTCTTTGCTGTCAAGATTTAATTCTAGGAGAGATTGTCTCTGGAGGCTACACAATAAACTTGGGTCAAGTATAAAATACACATCTCTCTCATATACCTTATCCTGCTTTTTAAGAGAAAAACAGTGATTATTGTTTATTTTACTTAATTTTTTAAAATCCTTCCAAGTCACTAGCAAGCAATTGTGTGCCATTAGCCGTGGAGAAAACCAGGAGAGGCTTTGTCAGCTAAAATAGTATTTATGTGGTAATTAGAAGTTATAAATCAATCTTGTTTTCCCACTTCCAGGTTACAGTTCAACAAACATGGTGTGTTGCGGGTAGAAGGCTTCTTAACACCAAACAAGTACGACAGTGAAGCGATTGGCTTGTGGCTGCCTTTAACCAAAAATGTTGTGGGGACCGATTTGGACACAGCAAAATATATCCTGGCCAATATTGGAGACCACTTCTGTCAAATGGTGATTTCTGAGAAGGAAGCTATGTCAACTATTGAGCCACACAGTAAGAGCATCTCTTAGGGGGCAGGATGCTTGAGTCCTACTTGACTTCTGTTTCTTTCTGACACCTAAGTTGCACGGATTTTATTTTCACCAGCAGTCTAGGTGGATGCTACCATGACATTGCAGTTTTCCTTTTATAATAGGTTTCTTCTGAGATATTCTGTCTGGAGTTTGTTGTGGGACAGTTGAAAGGTGTAGCATCCCCTTTGGTTTGAAGGATCAATGTGAGTTGTTAGTGGCATTTGCACAGCCTTACCAGATATGTAGGCTCACCAGAAAGTGAGATGAGACCTCGGGTTGATTACAACAAAAGATTCTTAATTCATGTTACCTATTAAAGACAGTAAGACCAGCTAGGCATACCCTAAGCTTCCTGAGTCCTTCTCTGTGGGGCTAGGTTCTTGAGTGGAACCAGTTCAGATGGAGTCAGTTCTTCCCACATCTTGGTTTGAAAGATAGCTGCTGCTGCTAGCTTAGTTGGAAACTATGCTCTCTACTTGGTAGGAGCACTCCTTCACTATCAGGAAGCCTAGTAAGCTACCAGGGTCAGTGTTTGTGACATATGAGAGATGGACTGCCTTTGTGTTATCACAAGGTAGTGTCTGTAAGGATAACATTTTTTTCTCTTTGTACATGCTCTGGAGAAAATCACACCAAAAGTGCTGTGGGACTCCTGTGTCTGTCATTTTAGAATTTGAATAACCAAGTATGTTTGAATGGCAGTGTCTATGCTATTCTTAAGAATTTTGGTTGTGCTTGCCATAAACAACTGAAGCTAGCTAGCTTCAGCACAAAATACTTTTGATAAATGTGGATCCTGTTATTTATTTTTTGAGACTTTTAAGATGATTTATATATTTTTATGTGTATGAGTGGTTTTGCCTACATGTATGGAAATGCACTGCTTATGTCCCTGGTGCTCACAGAGGCTAGAAGAACTCCTGGAATTGTATTGGTAGATGGCTGTAAGCCTCCATATGGGTGTTGGGCTAAACCTATCTGCGCAAAGTGCTAGGAACTGAAATTGTACTATCTAACTTTCATTTATACCCAGTACAGCATTCATTCATGTCTCAACAAAACAGAAAACAAAGTTGTTTCACTCTAGACAAATGAATTTGAGTAAAAGTAATATTTTTTAAAGGCTCTTTTTTTTTTTTTAAGATTTGTTTTATTTATTTTATGTGTATGAGTACACTGTAGCTGTACAGATGGCCGTGAGCTATCATGCATGTGGCTGCTGGGAATTGAGCAGCCTGCTCGCTCCCGCCCCCCCTCCCCCTCCTTGCTCTGGCATAATTCACTGTAGCTGTCTTCAGGCGCACCAGAAGAGGGCGTCAGAGCTCATTATGAGTGGTTGTGAGCCACCGTGTGGTTGCTGGGATCCAAACTCAAGACCTTAGGAAGAGCAAGTCAGTGCTCTTACCCGCTGAGCCATCTAGCCAGCCCTAAAAGGAATATTTTTAAACAGCACAATAGAAATATAACTTTCTCTATAAAATTGCAAACATTAAAAAAAAAAAATCAGGTTTTCTCTTACATGCAGACCTTAAGTTTGAAAAAAAAAGTGACATCAAAGCCACAATGGGACTCCATGTGAAGTGAGAGGGACTAAAAAAGGGGATGTGAGGGAGTGATCAGTTCTTTACAAGAGTAGAAAGTACTCTTAATGGATGAGTATGAGCCGTCTCTCCTGACCTACTTAGATTTAAGCAATGGAATCCAGACATGTTCCTGGATATCAGGAACTCCTGGAGCTGCTGGAGTTACTTTGAAGTGGGTGGGGTCAGCTTTAGAATTATGCTTCTATCCGTGTGTTCAGAAGTCACTGAAGTGTTTCAACTTTCCTCTATACTCTGAATAGAATAAGTGACACAGTTTCCCATTCTGCTGATGGGTTCCTTCTGAAATAGATCTGGGTGAAAGTGATGCATGTAAAGAAACCTGACTTACAGTGACTGCTCTTGTGCCAGTCTACATTTGACTGCAGTGAATAGGCACTTTGAAATATGTTAGTTGCTTCCTTCCCAGTAAATCAGACCTGCTTTAGGTTTTATGTAAGTGATAATGGGGTTTTTCTTTTTTTGTTATTGTTGCTTTTTCTTTTCCCATACAGAAAAAAGTACAGGGAGTTGTCATTTAAGAGTATAATTAAGGAATTTTCTCTTTGTAGTGGATTTTTCTTTCTTGGTTTTTTTTTTTTTTTTTTTTTTTTTTTTTTTTTTTTTTTTTTTTTTTTGGTTTTTCGAGACAGGGTTTCTCCATGTAGCCCTGGCTGTCCTGGAATTCACTCTGTAGACCAGGCTAGCCTCGAACTCAGAAATCCGCCTGCCTCTGCCTCCCAAGTGCTGGGATTAAAGGCATGCGCCACCACTGCCCAGCCTCTTTCTTGGTTTTATGACCATCCTATTCCTCTTACACAAGAAGCTGGTTGCATTAGAGAAGGGAATGAAATACCATGGATGATAATGAAAGAGATCATCCTACCAAGAAGGCTTAATCAGTCTTTACCTAAATCCTGGCAGTAAGAACAGGTGGCCACCACAGACCTTATTCTCTAGTAAGGAGTGGCTAGGAAGTCTAAATATTTCCTAACAAAACATTCTAATACAAACAAATAGGACGAAGCTCATAAAACCTTAAAAAATGCCTCAAGTTCTTGATATTGTGCCTGGTCCATTTCATTATAGTACAGTAGTAGTTCTTGGTTGGTAGTTAGAATGAGTCAGTGTAAAGTGAAATGTCACTTGGGATATATTCAGGGTAAAGAATTAGTTCACCACAGACTTGGTTATGAAAAAAATGTGTCTCTGTGGAACAAGAATGCAACAGTGTTGAACCACTGGACGTCAACCTGAATGTTCTGTTCAGCAGCATTGGGCCTCCTGCCATTCAAACCCTTGCTCCCCTGTTCCTACTCCTAGAACCTTTCTGATACTTGATGTGGTCATCTTATTACACTCCTTCCTTTGCAGGGGAGGGGCCTCCAATTGGTATATGTAGTCATGAAACCCCTTCTTCCAGTCAATATGGTCTTGACTCTTGGAATGGAAAATGTGGCTCTGTGGAGTCCTGGGTTGTTTCTCATTTGGTGGGTATTTGGATCAGTCCTGTGTACCAGCAAGTATCAGTTGTGGCCCTGACATAATAAGGCTTCTAACTGACAAGTACAGGACATGCATGACCTTGGTACTTTGTACCCTGCAGTAACTTAATACAGTGTTCCCTTCAGGACCTTTTAGTCTTTGTGAATTGAGGGCATTTGTGAAAATGCTGATTATTGGTTTGCAATTTGAATACATTTTCCCCTTTGGAGGAAGTGTAGCCCATGCAGCCTTGAGATTCTAAAAGAATTGGTGAGGTAGGAACTGTGGTGAGGATACCTGTGGCTGAGTTCCAGCTTTGTACCTGCCGCTTAAGCAGTCACTTCCTTCAGGAGGAAGAACAAAGTCTTGTGTATGTCTAGTACAGACAGTCTGGTGTCTTAAGTAGGTGATGCTGACACACTTGTACAGGCATGCTGAGGGACAGGGGAGCTTTAAGGGGCAGAAGCATCTGTGGTGCCGTTGAACAGACCAGTGGGAACTCTAAGCACAGGGAAGTCTCATACTCCCACCTATGTTTGGTTTCAGAAATCCTCTGTACCTCAGGACTAAATGGCTTATTGATTTTTGCAGGGCAGGTTGCTTGGAAACGAGCTGTCAAAGGAGTTAGAGAAATGTGTGATGTGTGTGACACGACCATTTTCAACCTGCACTGGGTGTGCCCCCGGTGTGGGTTTGGAGTGTGTGTAGATTGCTACCGGATGAAGAGGAAGAATTGCCAACAGGGTGAGTGAGAACTTGAATCTCCTCCACCTCGATGCACTGGACTTAAGTCTTTTGTTGGTTTGTGGTTGATGGTTTTTGAAGTACTGGGGTTTTAAGGTTCATGAAAATAGTTGCCACAAGTCCATTATTTACAGGTGCTGCCTACAAGACTTTCTCTTGGATAAGGTGTGTGAAGAGTCAGATACATGAGCCTGAGAACCTGATGCCCACACAGATTATTCCTGGCAAAGGTATTTCCTTTGAGGCAGGGATCACCCTCCACCCCCATCCCCATGTGTCTTGGGTAACTTAAGGGGCTTTAGCTTGCTTTTACTTTGTGTAGTCTAATTGTCTGATAACTTTTAGTATTCTCCTAAAAATACTTAAGAAACATGTTAAGTAATATTCCTGCACTTTAAAAGCTCTTGGGGACTACATAGTAGAAGGAAATAAAATGTACATTTCAGGAAGATGGGATAAAAAAGGGAGGGATGGAACATCATGCTGCTGAGAAAAGCATTCCTATGGAAAAGTCCTCTGTGTTGAGACTGTACATGGTAGCTGTCTTTAGCACTTGCCTCTGTCCTCTGTTTTAGCCCTCTACGATGTTGGAGACATTGTGCATTCAGTCAGAGCAAAATGGGGTATAAAGGCCAATTGTCCCTGCTCCACCAGGCAGTTCAAGCTCTTCTCAAAGCCAGCCTTAAAGGAAGACCTGAAACAGGTATTGCTGCTAGTGCTTAGTTCACTGTCCCTAGGATTTCATCTGTTTCTCAGCTAGCCCACGGGCTTCTGTTGCTGTGTTTGAAAGGAACACGCCGACAGCGGTCAGTCTGGGGAGAGGCTTTTTTCTTCATGCCTGCTGCAGCTCATCTCCCTCTTCACATCACTTTGTGTACTTTATTTGTGACGTCTTAGTGTGTTTGGCACTGCTGTTCCTTGAAAAGAAAAACAAAAAGTTTAAATTTTTAAATTTCTGTAGTTTTTCTTTGTAATATCAGAAGAGTTAAAGAATTCTTGAAAATGAATCCTTTTGTTCCCAATATTTGATCCCCTCATGCCTTTTCTTGGTGGTATCCTTACCATCACACCGACTCAGAGCCTCCTTTCCCCCCTTACCCAGTAGTTACTGCCCTACCTTGTGTTGGGGAATCAAACTCTTGTGTTTTCTAAAGCTGTACTATTGGAGGAGCATGGGCTTAGAAAAGCTGTGGTGCTTGGTGCCAGAGCTGAACTTGAATTCTTTTTGTTTTAAGAAAAGATCTCCCTAGTCCTGGCTGTCACAGAGATCTCTTGCCCCTGCCTCTGTAGTGCCAGGATTAAAGGCCTGGCGAAAAGTTCTTTCCTGCCATCTTCTGGCAGGGTCACTTCGGCTCTTACACACTGACTTTCTTATGCTTCACCTTGCTCACCAGTAAGAACACAGTGGTAGAAAGTACTAGAAACTGGAGGGGCGGAAAGGGAGGGCTAAGACCACCGCAGGAATCTGAATATTCCTTTTCTTTCTAATCTTTGTGTAACTCAGCACAACTGAGTAACAGTACATGGTAAGCTCTACTTGCTTTGACAAGCATCATCACATTTAAAGCTGGAGTCAAAAGAGCATCCTCTCTGGGTACTGACTTCTGAACCCCCTTAATTTACTACACCCACCTCATTCAACAACTCAGTAAGCATGTTTTGAATGCCCGTTCTGGATGTCTGCTGAGTTCCCAGGAAAGTAGACACAGATCAATCAATCATTTTAAAACCACTTGGTGTTTGGGGCTGTAGGGATATATGTAAGCCTGGCTGGTAAGTGAGGGCAATACCAAAGTATGTTCCTTACTATATCTTTTGTTTACATTAGTAATACTTAAAAGCTAAAAATGAAAATTTTTGTTGTATCTTTGTTCTGTGTTACTACCAGAGATTATTATAGTCGCAGCTGAGGCTATTATGTGACTTTGTGTTAGCTATGTATTTTACTGCAGGCTTTTAGGGAAGAAGGAAAATGTCAGTCTTCAGCTTACACCCAATTCTCCTTTTACATTTACAGACAACCTTGTCAGGAGAAAAACTAACTCTCGGGACCATGGTCCAGCAAGGTTCCCCTGGGTTGGAGCCAGCGACTGTGTGTGGGGAAGCAGCTTCCAAGCCAGCCAGCAGCGTGAAGCCCACCTGTCCCACCAACACATCACCTTTAAACTGGCTAGCTGACCTTACCAGTGGAAATGTCAACAAGGAGAATAAGGGTGAGTGTTTTCCTCCTTCCTGAGGACTCGAGCACATTCACTATAGACTTAGCAGTAAACTTGCTGTGAGAACAGGACTGGGAATGCTGCAACACGGGAAGTGTTCCCTGATGTCATTCAGGTACAGACCCCTCAGAAGGGACTGTCACCTCCTCTTACAACTTAGGTGAAGTTAAAATCATGTTTGGCAAGAGGTGGTAATGAGAGTTCTTACTAGTACTACTGACAGCGTACACAAAAATAGCACATTCTGGTTCCTTTCTCCTTGTTTATCTCCCTCCCTCCCTGTCAGTCCTGCCTCTTCCCTACTCATTTCTTTCAGTGACTCTGTTTTTTTGTCCTATAGAGTTTAACTAGGACTGTATATATAATCATTGGTTTAAAACCAGCTTTTAGAATCTGGTAGGCTCTCCAGTGGTTGCTCTAGAATTTAGTTCCTCATTGATTGAGTAGCAGAGCCCTGTGAACCACCATTACCACCACACACACACATCCTACCCATAGCTACTTGTTGAGTGGTCTGATGTGTGTGGGCAGTGCCAATAGGAGAAAAGGCTATGATTGATGCCCATGGCCCTGGGGTAGTTAGATGACATTTTGTAGGCCTTCTGATTCTTATGGTTTTTTTGTGCTCCCTCTTCCTCCTGTGTCCCTGAGCCTGAGTTGTTGGGCTTGTTTCAAGTGTTTGTTTACTTTCTGCTCTCCTGTCTTATCGTAGTCTCGGTGTACTGTCTTCTCATTGCATCCTTGTCCTACAACAGCTGGACTTTGGGATCAGATAAAGCTAGACATGAATTTAGTCCTTTTGCTTTCTAGAAAGAGAAAAATTGAAAGTCAGTTGTTTGTGCAGACATCTTAGAATTTTTCTGAGCCTCGGGATGGTGGCGCATGCTTTTAATCCCAGCACTCAGGAGGCAGAGGCAGGTGGATCTCTGAGAGTTTGAAACCAGTCTGGTCTACAGAATGAGTTCCAAGATAGGTAGGACTACACAGAGAAATCTTATCTTGAAAAAAAGGCTTAATGAGATTTGAATCCAAAAAGGACTTGTGAGAATGACCATCCTCAGATATGCACATATAACTGAACATGTAAACTTTGGAGAGGAAAGTACTGTGATGAGACAGAGAAACCTGGGAGGTTTAACTCTGGGTATTTTTATAAATCAGACTCTGAAGTTAAGACTAGAAGGGGACAGCATTAAGGGTTTCTCCTTCTCTAGTAAAAGCACTCACAGCACACATTATATTTGGGGTTGGGATGGGGGTGCGGGGGTATGTGTCTCACTAAGTTGTCCGGTTTAGTCTCAGCTTAGTTGATCCTGTATCAGCCTCCTGAGTAACTGGGACACATATGAACACCACTACCCTTGGCATGACTTATTTTGAAATTGTTTTAAGCAATTCACTCTGTATTGGGAATAAGATAAAGGTTCTTTTCCTTCTAAGCACTCTATTAGGAGTACTGACCAGTGTGGTAAGGCCATACACAATAATTAATAATTTTTGAAAATACTGTGTACTGTGCTGGAGAGATGGCTCAGGGCTTCAGAGTGCTTGCTGCTTTTTCAGAGGACCTAGATTCAATTCCTAGCATTCATGTGGCAGCTCACAAATCTGTAATTTCAGTTTTAGGGGATCCAATACCCACTTCTGACCTTCATGGGCATCAGGCACACATGCAGGCAAGACACCCACATCCATAAAATAGAAATAGAAAAATCACCATACTATTTTTCTGGTTTCATCTGGTTATTTGATACTGTTGTAAAACATCAACTAGGTAGGAACTCTGACCTGACACACACCATTAGTTTTTATTCTTCTAGGTTGTTTTTTGTTTTGTTTTTGTTTTGTTTTGTTTTGTTTTACAAGAAGAAAGCTATACCCTGAAGTTATTCTGCTAATAGAAACTAATAAGGGGTTTGCCTTAAATGCACATCTGTATGTTTTCATTTTATTTTAGAAAAACAGCTGACTATGCCGATTTTAAAGAATGAAATCAAATGCCTTCCACCCTTGCCCCCTCTGAACAAGTCTAGCACAGTCCTCCATACTTTTAACAGCACCATTTTGACACCTGTGAGCAACAATAATTCTGGATTCCTTCGGAATCTTTTGAATTCATCCACAGCAAAGGTATGTGCTCGTCTTATTTCTTGTACCCTTATGAAGTTGAGTAGAGAAGATGGCATGAATCCTGTCACTTCAGGGTCTCCGTGCGCTCATAGGGATGGACTGGGACAATTTTGTCTTCCAGCTACTTTTTCCCCCCCTGGTTTTCACTTTCTTAGACCTGAGTGTCCAGCTTGAGGACTTGCCTCTTTACCTGGGTTCTTTAATTTGGTCTCTTGTGAAAATTCAGTGTGATGTGTGTTCATCATACAGTTATAGAGATACGGGTTTTTTTTAACAGTAGAGAATGGCATATGTAAGATTTGTGTTTTTTATTAAATTCAGACAGAAAATGGACTAAAAAACACACCCAAAATCCTTGATGACATCTTTGCCTCTTTGGTGCAAAACAAGACTTCTTCTGATTTACCCAAGAGGCCTCAAGGACTGACAATCAAGCCTAGCATTCTTGGCTTTGACACTCCTCACTATTGGCTGTGTGACAACCGCCTGCTGTGCTTACAAGACCCCAACAATAAGAGCAATTGGAATGTTTTTAGGGAATGCTGGAAACAAGGGCAGGTAATCCTGGCCTCTGTCCCCCTCTGTGCTCCTTTGCAGACTCCTTGGTATTGTTTATTTCCTCTCCTCCTATGTTTGTATTGTTTGTTTTGGGGGTAGATGTAATTAGGACAGTGTGTGGCTATGTCTTATTTTGTATAAACTAAGTCAACTATACCTTTTCCCACTCAGAATTTGAGTGCTTTCAGCCAGCTGTTTCTTGGGGTTTGATGAGGGAGACAGGCCTGAGTTACCTTGTGTGGTCAACCTCAACAGAAGAAGTGAAAGTGATTAAGAGACTGTTGGGATTTGAGGGATTTGACAAAATGCAGTTTAAAAACAAATCACATATCCCACTTTTATGGATTCAAACCTGTGCCAGGGGCTGGTAAGATAACTCAGTGGTTAAGAATGCTTCCTGCTCTTGCAGAGGACCTGAGTTGGTTCCCAGAATCCATGTTTGTATTGCCACTGCCTATTATATCTCCATGTTTAGTACATCTAAGACCATCTTCTAGTTTCCAAGTGCACCTGAACACAGATGGCAAGACATGCACAGAGGCACACAAGTACACACATAAATAAAAACAAATGTAAAAAAAATACAAAAGAAAAAACCCTGTGCTCTGAAAGTAGTTCTGCATGGGTCACAGCCATATGGTGTCATCTTGAAATTGGTGTGTCATCCCCTATGGTATCAGCTGTCAAGGGCAGCACTGTTGGCTCTTCATTGTAGTTGATCCATACACAGTGTTCATGGCCTTGTCGGTAACACTTGTTGGCCTGTGTGTCATGTTCGTACACTCCTAGCCTAGTACTTGCCTAGGAGGGCATCAGAAGAGTGATCTCTTCTCTAGCAGCTTAATAATATAGCCTGAGAGCAAAGTGTTTAGCAGATGAGTAATAAAGACACAGCCACTGTGGAAGCTCAGAGAACTCTGCTGTTTTTTCACCAACCAAGACTGAGGACCAGCTGCTTGAAGAGGGGAAGAGCTAGTAGAGGTCAGACTTAATCTCCTCTTTTCTTTAGCCAGTGATGGTGTCGGGAGTGCATCATAAATTAAACACTGAGCTCTGGAAACCTGAGTCCTTCAGGAAAGAGTTTGGCGAGCAGGAAGTGGATCTAGTCAATTGTAGAACCAATGAAATCATCACAGGAGCCACAGTAGGAGACTTCTGGGATGGATTTGAAGATGTTCCAAGTATGTATTAATGACTGCTCAAGGGGGCCGGGCGGTGGTGGCGCACGCCTTTAATCCCAGCACTTGGGAGTCAGAGGCAGGCGGATTTCTGAGTTTGAGGCTACCCTGGTCTATAGAGTGAGTTCCAGGACAGCCAGGGCTACACAGAGAAACCCTGTCTCAAAAAAACCAACCCAACAAAAAAGACTGCTCAAGGGTGCTAAAGCTGTATAAAGTGGACACAAGAATAGCAGGAGTGTAAAGACTCAGGACTTCAAAGGAACTGTCTTTTTTGTTTTGTTTTTACAAAGTTTATGCTTTTGAAGTGGCGTGTTGGTCTGCCACTGGTACTGCTGCTCTCCAAAAAAATAGTTCTGACTAACCCTGATTTGTAGAGTTCAGAAGGTGGGGGTATAGGTAAGAGGACACAGATAGATAGACGGTCCTTCTTAGTCCCTGGACAGAATAGGAGATGCTCTCAACCTCTGTCAGAACAAACAAGTTCTTTTTAGTTGGTTGAGTTTGAGGTGGGTTTTGATGCTGAAGGGTGATGGGTAGTGAGTGACGCTGGGACTTTCATGACACTACGAGAAAGGCAGTCAGTCCAGCAACAAGCTTTGTGTGTTCCAAAACAGGAACAGTCTTTATTTTGCTGTCTCCAAGATACAAGCTTTATTTCTTGTTACGATAAAAATAAGAGTTGGCAATTGGCAAGAAAAGATGGCTAAGTAGTGTTTGTATGCCAAGTGAGTTTTTGACTTTGAAAAATTTCAGATAAAATACTTTACTTGCAGTATTAACTAACTTGTCCTTCTTTGTTTCTGAATTATGAATAACAATTCCTTTATTCTGGTTAATCTCTCCAGACCGTTTGAAAAACGAAAAAGAAAAGGAACCAATGGTGTTGAAACTTAAGGACTGGCCGCCAGGAGAAGACTTTAGAGATATGATGCCTTCCAGGTATGCCTTCAGATGTGGTTTGAGCTAATTCTGTCCTTCACTTGGGGAATACAAACTTTCTCAGATAGCAGGACGGTAGTTTTTAAGGAAGTATAAGACAGCTTCATGGTTTTATTGGTTCTGATGTTTTTATATTGTGTGTGTACCTTTAGGAGATAGGTACTGACTTTAGATCTGGGAAGGAATAGTCTGCACATTTAATGTGGAAGTGCCCTACCCTGAAGACTTTTAGGCTGGATTTAGGCAGTCCTGGGATCAGATACACCCAGAGTAATGGGTCATCCCAGAGTCTAGTTCCCCTCAGGAAATACTTTTCAGCTCTATAACCTGAAACATTCCAGATCATTTAGACACATCTATGTAGTTCTGAATACCAAAGCTAGCCATATCTGTCTTAGATTTAGTCTTTTTTGTATAGAAGGAGCAAAAGTCCTAGTGTACTAGAGTAGAAAAGCAAGCTTGCTTTGCAAATTATTTTGGATTTCTTATTCTAGGTTTGATGATCTGATGGCCAACATTCCACTGCCTGAGTACACCAGGCGAGACGGCAAACTGAACCTGGCCTCCAGACTGCCAAACTACTTTGTACGGCCAGACCTGGGCCCCAAGATGTACAATGCTTATGGTAAGAAGGGAATGTAACATAGTGGAAATAAAACAAGGTGTTTGAAAAATGATTAGATAGAAAGTGGAGGGACACTGCCTTTGTTCTTGCACATTTCTCTTATTTCTTGGTCACATGTATATGTGTTTTTAAAGCTGCAGGTTTAAGACAGGTTGCAGTTTTATAGTTTCCTGTCTCCTGCACCTAATTATAACTGCTGGAACGTCATATTGTGTGGTCGTTTCAGTCTTGGTAGATATCTAGGTCAGTTTTGCTATTGTTTCCTACTAATGTTACTGTGGGGGGGGGG
>JADRCD010170829.1:0-34067 GCA_019843815.1 Montemys delectorum
TCCAGGTTTTCCAGTTTTGTTGAGTATAGGCTTTTGTAGTAGGATCTCATGATATTTTGGATTTCCTCAGTGTCTGTTGTTATGTCTCCTTTTTCATTTCTGATCTTGTTAATTAGTAAACTATCTCTATGTCCTCTAGTTAGTCTGGCTAAGGGTTTATCTGTTTTGTTGACTTTCTCAAAGAACCAGTTCCTGGTTTGGTTGACTCTTTGTATAGTTCTTTTTGTTTCTATTTGGTTGATTTCAGCCCTGAGTTTGATTATTTCTTGCCTTTGACTCCTCTTGGGTGAATTTGCTTCTTTTTGTTCTAGAGCTTTCAGGTGTGCTGTCAAATTGCTGGTGTATGCTCTCTCTAGTTTCTTTTTGGAGGCACTTAAAGCTATGAGTTTTCCTCTTAGGACTGCTTTCATTGTGTCCCATAGGTTTGGGTATGTTGTGGCTTCATTTTCATTAAACTCTAGAAAGTCTTTAATTTCTTTCTTTATTTCTTTCTTGACCAAGTTATCATTGAGTAGAGCGTTGTTAAGCTTCCACGTGTATGTGGGCATTCTATTGTTTATGTTGTTATTGAGGAGCAGCCTTAGACCATGGTGATCTGATAGGATACAAGGAATTATTTCAATCTGATTTGTGACCAATTATATGGTCAATTTTGGAGAAGGTACCATGAAGTGCTGAGAAGAAGGTATATCCTTTTGTTTTAGGATAAAAAGTTCTATAGATATCTGTTAAATCCATCTGTTTCATAACTTCTGTTAGTCTCACTGTGTCCTGGTTTAGTTTCTGTTTTCATGATCTGTCCATTTCAGAGAGTGGGGTGTTGAAATCTCCCACTACTATTGTGTGCGTTGTAATGTGTGCTTTGAGCTTTAGTAAAGTTTGTTTTATGAATGTAGATGCCCTTGCATTTGGAGCATAATGGTTCAGAATTGAGAGTTCATCTTGGTAGATCATACCTTTGGTGAATATGAAGTGTCCCTCCTTATCTTTTTTGATCACTTTAGGGTGAAAGTCAATTTTATTCGATATTAGAATGGCTACTCCAGCTTTTTTGTTGTGACCATTGGCTTGGAGAATTGTTTTCCAGCCTTTTATTCTGAGGTAGTGTCTGTCTTTGTCACTGAGGTGGGTTTCCTGTATGCAGCAAAATGTTGGGTCCTGTTTATGTACCCAATCTGATAGTCTATGTCTTCTGATTGGTAAATTGAGTCCATTGATGTTAATAGATATTAAGGAAAAATAATTATTGCTTCCTAATAGTTTTGTAGTTAGAGCTGGCGTTCCGTTCATGTCTCTATCTTCTTTTAGTTTTGTTGGAAGATTACATTTTTGCTTTTTCAGGGATGTAGTTCCCCTCCTTGTGTTGGAGTTTTCCATTTAATATCCTTTGAAGGGCTGGATTTGTGGAAACATATTGTGTGACTTTGATTTTGTCATGGAATACTTTGGTTTCTCCATCTATGGTGATTGAGAGTTTTGCAGGGTATAGTAGTCTAGGCTGGCATTTGTGTTCTCTTAGGGTCTGTATGACATCTGCCCAGGATCTTCTAGCTTTCATAGTCTCTGGTGAGAAGTCTGGTGTAATTCTGATAGGCCTGCCTTTATATGTTACTTGACGTTTTTCCCTTACTGCTTTTAGCATTCTTTCTTTGTTTTGTGTATTTGGTGTTTTGAGTATTATGTGGCAGGAGGAATTTCTTTTCTGGTCTAGTCTATTTGGAGTTCTATAGGCTTCTTGTATGTTCATGGACATCTCTTTCTTTAGGTTAGGGAAGTTTTCTTCTATAATTTTGTTGAAGATATTTACTGGCCCTTTAAGTTGGAGGTCTTCACTCTCTTCTATACCTATTATCCTTAGGTTTGGTCTTCTCATTGTGTCCTGGATTTCCTGGATGTTTTGGGTTAGGGTCTTTTTGCATTTTGCATTTTCTTTGACTGTTCTGTCAATGTTGTCCATGTTATCTTCTGCCCCTGAGATTCTCTCTTCTATTTCTTGTATTCTGTTGGTGATGCTTGCATCTATGTTTCCTGACTTTTTTCATAAGATTTCTAACTCCAGGGTTGTCTCTTTTTGTGATTTCTTTATTGTTTCTACTTCCATTTTTAGGTCCTGAATGGTTTTACTCAATTCCTTCACCTGTTTGTTTGTGTTTTCCTGCAATTCCTTAAGGGATTTTGGGGTTTGCTCTTTAAGTGCTTCTACCTGTTTACTTGTGATCTCCTGTAATTCTTTATGGGATTTTTTTTTTTGTTTCCTCTTTAAGGGCTTGTACCTCTTTACCTGTGTTCTCCTGTATTTCTTTAAGGGGTCATTCATGTCCTTCTTAAGTTCCTCTATCAGCATTGTGAGATATGTTTTTAGATCCAAATCTTGCTTTTCCAGTGTTTTGGGATATCCAGGGCTTGCTAAGGTGGGAGTACTAGGTTCTGGTGAAGCCAAGCAGTCTTGGTTTCTGTTGGTAGGATTCTTGCGTTTGCCTTTCACCATCTCTTGATCTGTGGTGTTAGATGTTCTTGGTGTCTCTAACTAGAACTTGTCCTGTCCTTGCCACTCTGCAACTCCCCTTCGACTCCTGAGGCCTGTGGCTCCCGGCTGGTCCCGCCTTAGAAAGTCACCATAGAGAAAATGGCGGATCTCACTTGAGTCCTTGGGCTGAAGTCCGCCCTGGAAGCAGGCCCTCCACTAGCAGGTAGGGGGCAGAGATGGTCGCTGATCCAGCTCTGTCACTCGGAAGCTGAGAGGATCCTGTCCCTGCAGCCCTGAGACTCCCCTGTAGTTCTTGAGGCCTGTGCCTCCTGGCTGGTCCCGCCTTAGAAAGTCACCATAGAGAAAATGGCCTATGCTCAATTCTTAAACTTCCACATATTTTAAGAGCATTTGTTCTGTTTCCCACTTATCTCTTTCCACTGGTCTTTTTTTTTTTTTTTTCCATCTCATCTCAAACTCTCCTTTCTTGGTTTAGAAAGGAAGTGAGGTATTTAAAGGCAGATAAAGATTTAGAATCCTACACCCCAAACACAGAGCATTATTCATTTGGCTAGCATAGTCCACAGTTCCTAAGTCTGACCTACTTCCCACTTTCTCCCCACACATTAAACAGATAGAAGCATCATCAGTTCCTGAGCACAACAGCCTTTCTTTGGTGATTCTTTGTTTCCCTTATGTGTAGCCGCCAGCAGCTACAGAGAGCTTGGTTCCTGAAAGAAAAGCTGGGGCTATATGGGATGGAAGGTGAGAGAAGAATTAGACCAAGACAAAGTTTCTGATCAAGGCCCAATGTTTACTTTTGAATCTGGACTTAAAGAGGGGGGAACCCATCCCCCACTATGCCAAGATAGTCACTTGTCACTGTCAGGATCTCAGGAAAACAAGCTCAGCCACTCAGCAGGTGGTGGCTCCTTGCAGAAAGCTGCAGATTTGGCAAAACAGTAGACTTTACCTAGGTCTGAAGACTTCACCCTAGGTGGGCTAGCCAGCTGTGGCAAAAACAAGGTCTCACTCAGCCCTCTCATGGCTGAGGGGAGGGCACAGTTATGCTCTTCCTTCACCCTGGATTCCTTCTCTATACTTGGAACATGTGTATATCAAGACTTCACCATTCTATGGAGATATTACACTCATACAAAAAAAATATTCTGAATGCTTTTTCATTTCTGGGAGTTTACAGGTTTCAGGTTATGCTTCATTTATATCTATGGTCATTTGTCTTTCTTGCTTGTGGTTTCTGAAATCTGTCTCAGTGAGTTTACTGCTTATAGAGTTCTAGCATTTACCTAATGAGAGTACTAGATAGGAGATTTTTAGTCCATGATCACATAAGAAAAATATTTTTTATTTAAAAATTCCAAAAGTGAAACTTATTTCTCAAGAAATGAATGTATAAAACATAAAATCAGATAATGTGCTAGGTAAGGAGGAATATTTTGAGGGATAATAGCTTTCTAGACTCATTCAGATCCTATCAGGAGACACAAGGTTCTTTAGCTACTGTTTTTCTGACTTTTTCTGGCTGTACCAACCACGTGGACCCAGGCAGTATCACCAGCTCATAAGTACTCTATAGCACTAATTGCTATATAATCACTCCTAGTACTCGAAAGAGCATCTTCTGTCAGGTCTGAAAAGAGAAAGCCAATGAGCCTCTGAGGAGAAACGTCCAAAATAGCTGTATTGACCTCCAAATATGAATTCTTACCACAGGTCTCTTAGTGACCTGAATGTGTGTTAACAGAATCAATGCACTTATTATTCCATTAGATTTGCAAAATGAACTCTCTAAAGGTGGATGAGAGAGGGTTTCCACCAGGGACAGAGTAGTCATGGCACTAAAGGAGGAACATAAGCTCTTTTGTCTGAAAAGATGCAGGGGAGCTGTAAAAAGAAACCCTCTGATGAGGTTTGATGATACCCTTAGTTGACTTTCTGGCATTCTCTTGCTTTGTCTATCCCTTAATACCCCAGAATCTTACTTCTATAACTTCCCCCAGTTGCTAAAGTCTTTCTCTGGAGGAATACTGCCTATTATCAAGCTTTAAATGATGAAACTTCTCAAACTTCAATCCCTAGCTCAGTCCTTTCAGAGCTTCCTATTGTATATCACCACTTACCTACTGGCTTCCTATTGTATATCACCACTTACCTCCTGGGAAGACCAGCAAGGGTCACCCAACTAGCTCTATAAGCAAACCTAGTACAGCATCTGTCACTCCATTGAAACCTATTTATACACTCCAAATATTTCATTTCTTCCACATGTCTTGCCTCAGCATAGGACTTGATTTAGCACATATATGCAATCAGCCTGAGTCTAGGGAGTCCTGACAAATGCAGCTCAACCACAAAATGTAAGGTAGATCAATACATATGTGCTATTAGTAAATTATAATGGGTCTTGTTATGTTTTTGGTTTAGCAGAACATCTTTTCTCTTGTGTCTGCTTTAATGAAATGTTCCTTCACCATTCTGCCTTACTTTTTTAACTGTGTCTACTTCAGGAAAATACCCCTTCATGTGCTTGCTAAGTGGCCTGCCTTTTTCTAGGACTCACCAGCCCTCTAGCATCTGCATGATGACCTAGTACATCTAGACTGGCTACACATTCACATACTGTTGAATTTTTCTCAGGACATTGGTAGGAATAGCTCAATAACAAATTCCCATCACCCAATGGGGGTCTCATCATCTTTTATCATACCTCCAGGTTTCCCTCAGGGATGTCTCTTGGGACATCTCAAATCTCAAAAGTTAACCCCTGACTTGAGGACATCAAAGCTTGTATACCTCTGCAATAAGGTCTGGATTCATTATCCATTAGAAAACAGCTCTAAATGGCCACATAATGGCACATTAGACCCAATTATTTTAAAGAATCTTCATACATACTGCCAGCAGTCTGGTAAATGGAAAGACGTCCCTTATTCCCAAGCTTTTACCTATATTCACTCCAACTCATTTCTCTGTTCTTCTTGTCCCCCAACTCAACTTCTCCTAGCTATGAAACATCTAACAGATGACACTACAACCCTTGATCTAGCTAACAAACTGCCTCCTTTCCACCGCAGACTTGCCTCTATGTCTTCCAAAACCCCAACCAACTCCTCAGCTTCCTCTTCTCACCAGACTTCCCCAGAGCCTCCTTGCTCTCCAAACATGGTTATGGATGACTGAAGAGGCCTGAGCTCCCTGGACCAGACCATTTCCAACACCAGCAGGGAGCCCAGCATAGTCATCATGGTATATGGGTGGCCCATTTCCTTCCTCTTAGACACTGGAGCTACTTACTCAGTCCTGACAGAGTTTTGGCGACCTACTTCCCCTTTCTCCCTCTTGTTTAACTATTGTTGGGATAGGAGGACAACCTTACCTTCTTCACCATACCCCACCACTTAGTTGCATTTTTAGTGATGTTCCTCTCACCCATTCCTTTTTGGTAGTGCCAACATGTCCTGTACCCTTTTTGGGAAGGGATCTTCTAGCTAAGTTGGGAACCTCTGTTTCCTTTGCTCTCCCCATTCACCCAAACCCAAGCTCACCAACAGCCTCTCTACTCCCTCTTCTAGCCAGTCAACCTACTAAGTCTAATGTTGTTTCCTTTGCCAGTTTCCCAAGTAGACCAAAGAGTCTGGGATGTCCAGAACCCCTCTGTTGCTAAACCTCATTCTCCTTTGTCATCCAATTACTGGACTCTACCAGATGCCCAGTCACAGAAGGTATTTTCCTTTACCTGGACCGATTCCAACACCCATTTCTTTACTCAACTCACCTGGACTGTTCTAACTCATGGATTCCGAACAGCCCACGCCTATTTGGCCAGATTTCTGACTTACTTTCTCTATCTCTCCTTAAGTCTAAGATTGTCCATTATGTAGACAACATTCTTCTCTGTAGTCTCTCTCTAAAAATTAGCCAAGCTGACATCTCTGTTCTCCTTATCCTTCACACATACAGGAGGGCACATTGACTCAGGCCATCTATACCTGGCAGCTCCTTTTTACATGAAGGGGCCAGAAGAGCTGGCTATGTCATAGTGTCAGACATCGAGGTGATGGAGGCACAGGTCCTTCCTGCTCATACCATTAATCAACAGGCTGAACTAGTAACTCTTACCCATGCCTTTCAACTAGCACAGGGAAAATCTCTCAACATCTAGACAGATTCAAAATATGCTTTCCATATCCTCCTGTCCTACACTGCTATCTAGAAATAGCACAGGTTATTTACCACAAAAGGAGTATTAGTAACTAATGCAAACTAAATTATGGCCATGCTAAAGGCCTCCCATCTCCCCATAGCTAGTGGATTGTCCACTGCAGATCCCACCAGACGGATGACTCTATTGTCTCCAAGGGAAACAACCAAGTTGATGAGGCAGCTAGAGCTATGGCCCTTAGGGGCCTAGACTTGTCTCAGGACATTCTTATACTACAACCCGAATCCCCACTCTCACTCCCTGACACTGATCAATCAGTGTCCTATCTTCACCAACTCTTTCATCCTAACAGCTAATTTTTGTCTTATTTTGTTAAAAACCCACCTACAGCCTACTCCTGAGGACTTAAGTTTCTTAAAATCTATCACTGCCTCTTGGAAAATCTGCCAGATGTCAGACTCCAGTTCCAGGTAGTAACCCTTTTCCTACCCATCAGGTTAGAGGTTCTCTTCCTGGAACCAACTGGCAACTTGACTTTACCCATCTGCCTACTGTCAGAAGTGCCAAGTAAGTACCTCTTAGTCTTGGTGGACACCTTCTTGGGGTGGGTGGAGGCATATCTCACAACTAACAAAAGGGCTCAGACCTTTTGTCATTCTGACCTCCTCCTCTGAGAGATTATCCCAGCCTCCCTCCAGTCAGACAATGGTCCTGAATTCATTTCTCAAATTTCTCAAACTCTATCTAAAGCCCTATACTTCCCCTGGCATTTTCATATTCTCTACCACCCCAGTCTTCAGAAAAAGGTAGGAAGAACTAACCACTCCCTAAAAATCACTCTTGTCCAACTGTCACAGGAAGTTCACCTCAATTAGGTAATACTCCTACCTCTGGCTCTTTTTTAGGCTATGAGCTCTCCCTAACTTCTCTTCATCTCACTTTTCAAACTCTTGGACATCTAGTCCTAACTCCGTCTTTCACCTAAATGTTCTCCCCTCCCTGACACTTATCCCATTACTTTGCCACCTCCACCTTCTCCTATGGAACTTTGCTGACCACCATCTACAATGGCCACATGCTGTCCCCTGCCTATTGACTGTCAACATTGGAGACTAAGTTCTTCTGCCCCCTCCAGATACTTGGCCCTCACCTCTCTCTCCTAAATGGTAGGGCCCTTTCAAGGACCCTGCTCTCTTAAGCTCAAGAAGATGTTGAAACCACACACCTTGTCCCCAATCCCAGAAAAATGAGACTCCAGTCTGGCATCTGCACTTGACCCCACTGGATTAGACATGGGCTTCCTTCTTGTCATCCCCTTGCTGTTCATTTCCACCCAGGGTAGCCCTTACATCTGGAGATTAAAGGTTCAAAAAAACCCCACTGATAAGTCTTTCCTAATAAGGTCAGGAAACTGCTCCATAGCCAAATGTGGGAAACCAATCCCTGTATCCATCATTCCATCTAAATATTATGATCTCTTTGTTTGCTTCCTCTTTGACCAGAAGAAAGATGATTGTGGAAAATAGCTAGACGAATTTGAGGGCTACCAACATCAGTCTTGCTAGATATATTTGTTATGATCATGGACCAATCACTTCTTCTATCAGCAATGCAAGAACCTCTTCTTCTATATACAAGACCCATGGAATCCCAGGTGGGAAACAGGAGTGGTTGGTAAGCTCTACCTTAAAAATCAAGTAGGGTCCCCAGTGAGTACTAGTCACATCCAGAGAAAATTTGTCTCAACTGCCCAATCTTTAGATATTGGAAAAATAGAAGTAATCAAACACTCCTCCGAGGTCCTTACCTCCTGGACATCCCACCTCACAAATGACACTAACTTATCATTTCATCTTTTGCTTCAGACACTGACCTCGGTGTACCATCTTCTTAATGTCACCCAACCTGGTCGCTTTAAAGGCTGATGGCTATGTGTATCTCCTAAAACTAACTCACAATTGCCACTTACAGCCTCTCTAGTGATCCTGCCAAGTAACGTCACCTTACCTTTTATCGGCTGCCCTGACTCTCATGTTGCCATGACCCCATACTTTTTCTCTATCCCTTTTTATGGCATGGCAAACTGTTTTAAGACATCCAGGATATGTTCTGTAGGAACGCTAAGCTCCCTAGACTGCATTAGAACCACAACCCTTGATACCTCATCTCTGCCACAATGCCCTGCAGTCCAAAACCTGTTAATTCTTTCTGGCTCTCAGGTATATCATCACCTACCCACCAGCTGGTCAGGAGTTTACACATTGCTGTTCCTTTTCCCTGAACTAGGAGTAATCCATTGAAAAGAGCCTCTACCAATCCCAGTTTTGACATGACACCTGCCCAAGGTTCTGCCACTCTTGGTCACTGCGGGAGTAGCTATAGGTGCTGGTGCTGGACCAGCATGGCCAACTATTTCCCTAACCCTACACAGGAAGTTCTCTTCCCAGCTTGACAACAGTTTTCAAGGAGTGTCTGAAACCATGCTCACCATCCAGAAACATATTGACTCTTTGACAGGGGACTAGATGTCCTGACAGTTAAAGAAGGTCGTCTTTGCCTGTTTCTCCCAAAAGAATGCTGTTTCTATATCAATAAATTTGGGATAGTAAGAAATAAAATCCAGCAGCTACAATCAGACATCCAGAATTTCAGGGAACAATGTGAGGCCTCCAATTCCTAGTTTTTTGAAAACCCTATATGGAAATGGATATTGCCCTTCATAGCACTTCTTCTCTTCATTTTCCTGGTGTCACTATTTCCTCCTTGCCTCATTAACTTTGTTTCTAAATATCTTCAATGACAAATTCAAAAAATTTCTAACCAAACAATTAATCAGTTCCTTCTACAGTGAGGCTAAAAATAGAATCTAACAACAATCATGTAGCACAGTTCTTGGTATTTTCTCATGGCAGGGGCATGCTCAATTCTTCATTATCTTACAATAAATATTTTCCCCATGCCCAGGTGCATGAGGTTAGCTTCCTTGACCCTTGCACACAGCTCTCAAGATCCTTGAATTTCTTCCAAAAACATCCTGAGTTCATGGAGCAGTTATGTGTCACACAGAACTCGTCTACTTCAGTTGTGCCTGGGACAGGCCTAAAAACCTGATCACAGAACTGAGGCATACACTTCAAAAGGAATCAGCCTCCTGAGGTAGTCAGTCATTGACATTCTCCTAACTCAGGGGTGTTCCAGATTGATCTCTGCTATAATCTGTGGCGAGATCTGCGTGCTTTCTTTATTCAGGCATAAAGGTGCCCTAAGAAATATTTCGTTATAGCTAACACTGAGATTGAACATTATTTCCTGGCCTCCACAGTGTTTCAATAATCCTAATAGATTTTCTAGCTGTAATTAGCTTGGAACTTTTACTAAGAAGCTGTCTTACCAGACAGGGTGTCTCAAAAGTTACAGATAGCAGCTAGGCACAAATCATCAGAGCAGTCCCACATAAGGCAGAATTGGTTTACTGACTAGAGAGAAGTTGTAGGGCTTCCCTCACTGATTATCTATGTTACAGCCAAGGAATGCTAAAATATGACCTTCAGCTGCTTGCCTCAGACAGACCCTGAGAATTTATCTTGGGGCTGCCAGAACAACCCAGTCCAAAGAGTGACACCACTGCTCCTCCATCTTGCACCTGGCTGATTGATAGTACTGACCTTGATGTGACTATCTCCTGCCTACGTGACTTCTGTAGTTTGCCCTGTTCTCTGTATACCATATAAGCCTGATTTCTACTTTGTACAAATTGCATTCAGAATCTGCACTCCCTTGCCCTGCGTCTGTCATTTCTTCGCCAACGCCTTGTCTATCTGACTAGGACCCTGTTCCCACCAAGGGTTGAGGGAGGCCCAGACTGGCAGGCCCGTGGCAGTTATGTCCTCAGCTGCAGGGAGATTATCAGAAAGTGTCTCCCCCTGACTTTCAGCAGAGGAGGCACCCCTAAACCTTCCCCTTATGCTAAAGAACATTCCCACACCTCCCCAAACTATTAACTTCAGCATGTTTATTAGGAATGGCTCAGAGGTAGGACTTAACTAGTCTCTCTGGGAGGTCTCTAAGGTCACTGTTTTCAAGCTGTAAACATCCTGGAGGAGGAAGCTGCAGTTGCTATCTTGCACACCCTGATCAATCTTATAAACCCAGACTCAGACTCCCAGGGAAAGCTATGCCATTTCTCTTGGGCCTGGTCCATATAAAGAGCCAGCTTTACTAAATGTTCTATATGTCCAAGTCTTTGAAATTCGTAGCATAGTCATGACCTTGTCAAAATACACATTCATTCAGGAATTCCTCTGCATCATACAGTGATTGATGTCAGAGAACTCAGCCAATGCAGGTGGTACCATGATCTACGACTGAGCAAAGCAATGCAGACCAAGCCAGTAAAGTGGAATCCTATATGTCCTCTGCATTAGGTCCTGTCTCCAAGACCCCAGTTCATTTTTTGTTTTTAATCTATCTGAATGACTTTATTTAAGTACACTGGGCCCCACGAGGCAATGTGGCTTTGCAAGTCTGTGCAAGGGACAGGCTTGGGCTGGAAGAGGTGAGCTGGTTAAGCACACTTCAGTCCATGGGTTGCCACACTGATTCCACACACAATAGCTTTGCATTACATCTGGCAGAGGCATAAGATGGTACAGAAAGAATACTGTCTGGAATATGGAACTGAGTGGAGACTTGGTATCGCTGATGACGGTGCTAGTGAAGACAGGCTCACCCAAGCTTTGTACCGAATACAAAGGCCCTTTGACCACTTCTGAGAGCAAGGCTGGAGCCCATCAAAGAGCACATTGGTCTGGCTCCTTCTCTTCATTCTGACCAACCCAGAAGGGGGCTCCCTGCCACTTTGATTTAGTCGCCTGGTCAATTAGAGTGGCAAAAGGCAACATGGTTAACTGCAGCTTGCTTTGCTTTAAAGGGTTTAGATCTCCAACACACCTCCCTTGCAAGGGGCCTCTGCCAAAGAGTGATGCTACTTCCTGTCCTAGATAATCCAACCACAACCAGCCTGCGGAATTAGAAATTTGTTGACTGTCATCCAATGGTCTCTCTAATTTAGTAATTGGAGAAATAGGTCCAATATTGTATAATCCATATACACTTTCTGCTTGTTTGTACATGACAGTGTCTTGCTGTGTACCACATAATGGTCTTGAAATCATACTTCTCCTATCTCAGCCTCTCTATTAGTAGGATTGTTTATTTCATGTTTTTAGACTATATTATGGTTTTCAGAACAGCTTACATATTTCAAAATTATTTATACAGCCAAAAGAAACATAGACAATTAATTTGAGAGGTGGCTTGTAAGAGAACAACAAAGAGTGAGACTGAATGCTTTGCTTGATGTTTGTAACTATTGTATCAAGTGTGAAGAAGAGGACTTTATAAGTTACTCTTATTCTAAGATGAATGCTTTTCAAATTCATCACAGCCAACGAACCAGATTCTTCCCCTCACCTAATGTCTGTGCCACCCTCCAAGCAGAGCCACTGTTCATTGAAACAGTTGATGAATGACTTCATGGATAGACCATCTTAATACACACACTATTTCTTAAATGAATGTAACCTGTTCCCTGTGGGCTGAGAATGAAGACAATCACTCAAGTCAAATAGCTTTGACCACAGCAGGAAATCTGTATTCAAAAATCATGCCTACAATTCATCCTTTGGTGCAGCAGAACTGTCAACTCTTAGCTTAGCTACTATGGAGGTAAAATCCTTTGGTGATATGAGGGACATTGAAGTACAGCCTTATTACAATGAACTCCGATGTCTAAAAATTGTTCTTATTTTGGGTTTGTTCCACAGTAAGAGCCAAGATTTTAAAGCTCTACTTTATTGATTTATTTTATGTATGTAAATATACTGTAGTTGTACAGATGGTTGTGAGCCTTCATGTGGTTGTTGGGAAATTGAATTTTTATGACCTCTGCTCACTCCAGTCAGCCCTATTCACTCCAGTCAACTCTGTTTGCTCAGTCCCTGCTCACTCTGCCCCAAAGATTTATTTATTAGTATACATAAGTACACTGTAGTTGACTTTAGACGCACTGGAAGAAGGTGACAGATCCACCATGTGGTTGCTGGGATTTGAACTCAGGACCTTCAGGAGAGCAGTCAGTGCTCTTATGCGCTGAGCCATCTCGCCTGCCCAGGAAATAGATTTTAATAGCATAGAAAGTAGGTATGTGCCCAGTATTAGTGCTAATAAAGGCTTATTATAAATATAAAGGTCATGTGTGCCTTTTATCTGGGAACTTAATGATCAGAAGTGGGGTAGAAACACTGGAATGGGATTAAATATATTCTACAACACAATTTTGTTTACCTTCACAAATTGAATGCATTTATAAAAATAAAGCATATACAATTCACTTTAAAGTAACCATTCCTCTCAAACTGAGTAATTCTGGATGTTCTCATAAAACAAAGATCTCCAGAATACTGAATCTAATATTAAGAGATATTGAAACCACCAGTAGAATTTTCTCTTGAAATAGAATACTACTGAAATAATGGGTGGCAAATGGAATTTGAGTGGAAAATTGAAATTTTATAACAGAGGTGTACCTCAGTGAATAAGCAATTGTGTATCACAAGTTTATTTTCAGTACTGCTCATACAGTACATATATATACACATACTCACACACACAAATGAGTATTAACAGATAAGTAAAAGAGTACAATATTTTTTGTATGTTTATAACTATGCTCACATAAAGAAAAACTATTATAAGTAACTAAACATCATTTAAAAAATGGTAGAAAGAAGTAATAACTACCTATATAAGCAATGGAAATTGAGAAAAGTACATAATCACAGTGAGAAATTATTTCTTTTTAAATTGTTTTTTATGAGTTTTTAAATAACTATACCACTAACTTTCAATTTAAGTCCCCAGGAATTAAATTTGTTAAGTATATTGTACCATAACTGACATGGATAAATCCTGCCTCGTAGTAATTAGTATTTTTTTAAATAGGCAAAGACATATTTGTATCCATGAAAATACTTTTTTTTCAGGTAGCACTATTTAAAATTTCAATCTCTCTCTTCCTCTTCATCCTGTCAACAGCCTTATTTTCAATTTTTTTCCTATTTCCCCTCATTTCCTTTTCACTCCCTTAGTCAGGTACTTTCAATGAAATTTAGGTCTAATGTGTAGTATTACTGCTTGGGATAATCCTATGTGAATATGTTAAGAGCTATACTCCTTTCCACAGTCCTTCTTACGTTCATTGATTGATCTGGTCAAATTCAATAAAAACACACAAAGAAATAAAATAAATATTCTAATGACTTGTTTTTATATAAATCAAGGATGTAATAAAATATTAATTTCAAATTAATAGGATTAATAATAGTTTTGTGCTACAATAAATAAAAGCATTTTTCAAAAAAAACAGGGCATGTTGCAAAATAAAGCAGTTTAGCCCTAAACTATGAAATTTAGGAAGCAGATTTGGTTCTGAAAACATTTCCACCTATATTAGTGGGATCAAGATCATACATGGTTCAAAAGCAAGAAGTATATCTTTTGAGAGTGCATAATATTGTGATATGTGTTGACAATAAATTAATATTACTTTCTGAATATTATTTGATCCAATATAAAGGTTGGGGAAGGAAAGTGTGAAAATGGCAGCCACCACATTCTCAAAGTTGGAAAAGTGAGAAATCCCCAAAACATCTAGAAAACATAAGCAAGAAGATATTTAGTGGGAATCTAATCCTGATGCCAAACCAAACAACTAAAAAGACAGTTGTACATAAACACCTCTGGTGAGCACACATGCAAAATGCATTAATAAAATACTTGCAAGCCAAATACAATAACACAAACAGATTTCCCATTAGGTTCAAGGCAGCTCCATCCCAGAGATGGATACATGCAAATTAACAAACATAATCTACCACAAAAATACACTAAAAGATAAAAAGATGATCAATCACCCTAATTGATACATAAAAGACCTTTACAAAACACAGCATCTGTTTGTGATGAAAGTCTTGCAGAGAATAGGGATACAAGGTATATATTTCAACATGATAAAGGCATTATACAGCAAAAGTCATCCAAAAAAGAAAAATTTCAAAGTGTTTGTGCTAAAATCAGGATCAAGACAAGGATGTTCACTCTTCTCACTTCTCAACATACTTCTTATAGTGTTAGCTAGAGCAATAAAACAAATAAAGACAAGAAGGGAAGACATCAACATGTATTTATTTTCAGATAGTAAGTTTCTATACATAAAAAACTAAATCATTAATAAAAACTCCTAGAGCTGATAAATATTGATAATAGTTGAAAAACACAAAATTAAAACACAGCAATTAGTATCCTTTTTATATACAAATAACAAACACAGAAAGCAAGGAGACAGTATCATTCTCAATAAACTGAAACAAACCAACAACAAAAAATTGAAATAAACATGACAAAGAAATGAAAATATTGTGCCATGAGGACTGTAAAACACTAAAAAAAAAAAAAAAAAAAAAAAAAAAAAAAATCATTGAAGTTGTGCCTGCCTAAGAAACAGCTACAATTGTTTCTTGCCCTCTTGCTAAGATCAGGAGAATATATAGTATTCTATTATTACTCAGTGGCTTCTGGGACTCTCCTAATACTCACATTTAAGAACTACAAACAATTAAGAAACCTCTTAAGTTATTAAGAAGCAAATTCAAAACTACATGCATTTTTCATGTAAATAAAATAAACTGTTTCAGTATCAAGACTCAAATGGAGAGAGGATCTAGAACACAGCCTCTGAGGTTACCACAGTCACATGAGTGTGCCTTGGTGTGTCACAGCTCCAAGGACTATGTGTCCTGAGGACTTTATGCTGTTAAGGAGTTATGCTCTGCTTGCTGCCTTCACATTCCTCTTAATCTAAGAATTATAGGAAAAATCTAAGTGGGCTTCAAGTCACTCACTGGGCAACATCTCTGGCAGTCACAATTGATTTCTTATCTGTATGTTTGCCTTCAGCTTCCTGATATGATTTATTAAGAATTGATCATGAGTAGATATTCATCCTGAAGGTTTTAGGTACATATGACTGATTTTTGTATACATGTTTAAATTTGTGGGTCTTTTAATATTCCTACAAGATTACTTTTTAAGGATAAATAATAAAATAATTACTCTTGTCTTTGTAACCACAAATTGTTACCTGCCAGTAAGAGAAACTGGCTGAGAAAAGTACCTTGCTTGCTTACATTTTGTTAATCTATAACAAATTAGTTATGAATGTACTTAGGTTTTGGGCAATAATTTGTTTTAACTGTACTACATAATACTATTCTTGTAAAGGTATTGTAAAACACATTGTTTTTTGTAACCATTCACTAGAAGAAAACTAAAAAGTAATCACATTGTAATTTAATACTGCTCGAAAGATTTTACTGAAATATATAAGTGACAGAACAAAGAATAAAGTATGAGGGTTAGAGCATCCATCAACTACGTATATCTGTTAAGGCTTGTGTATGGTGGGCTTGAACACTGTTCCTTCTACCATCAACTGTGTGTGTGTGTATGTATATATGTAAAGCTTGTCTGGGTATGTGTTGGAGATTTCTCATTGTGTGTAATTATCTATATATGTGTGAACTGCTTGGAGCTTGCTTGCTTGAGCTTTTCTCTAATCATTCTATTTGTGAATGGGTATATCTCTGTCTATAGTTATGTATGTATGTATGTATGTATGTATGTATGTATGTGTATGCATATATTTGTGTGTTTGAAGTTATTGAACACTGCCTTTTGGTTCATCCATCATCCACTCAGTGTGTGTGTGTGTGTGTGTGTGTGTGTGTGTGTGTGTGTGTGTGTTGTGTATATTTTCTCTCTTTCCTATTTTTTCTTTCTGGCTCCAAGGAGTTAAGAGTTCATAGTTTTTTTCACTGACCATAGAATGTTAGCCCCAGTAATTTAAGCTTTGTTCCCTCAGAAAAACATCTGTTGAGTAACATCTCTAATCACTGGCTGCTTTTGGCAGCAGCCCCATGGGTATCTAGATCCAAACCCATGAATTGCTCTAAGGATTGACCACCAATGGCTGCCTGCCTCAGTTTATCCACCACATGGATGTCAATGTCAGTAATCAGCAATGGTAAAAAATAGCTTACTTATAATTTAGAAAGAAATTAAGTTTCAGCTTAATTTTCTATGTTTTCTTGAATGTACATCTGTGCACACCACATTGATTGTCATCCAATGGTCTCTCTAATTTGGTAATTGGAAAAATAGGTCTAATATTGTACAATCTATATATACTTTCAGCTTGTTTGTGACAGTGTCTTGCTGTGTATAACATAAGGATCTTGAAATCTTGCTTCTCCTATCTCAGCCTCTGTATTAGTAGTATTGTTTATTTCATGTCTTTACACTATACTATGGATTTCAGAACAGCTTATATATTTCAAAAGTATTTATATACCCAAGGGAGACATAGACAATTAACTTGGGAGGTGGCTTGTAGGAAAGAGAACAACAAAGAGTGAGACTGAATGCTTTGCTTGACATTTCTAGCTCTTGTATCAAGTTTGAAGAAGAGGACTTTATAAGTTACTCTTTCTCTGAGATGAATGTTTTTCCAAATTATCACAGCCAATGAACCAGATTCTTACCCTCAGCTAATGTCTGTGCCACCCTCCAAGCAGAACCATTGTTCATTGAAACAGTTGGTGAATGACTTTATGGATAGACCATCTTAATACACACATCATTTCTTAAATGAATGTAACCTGTTCTCTATGGCCTGAGAATAAAGTCACTCACTCAAGTCAAATAGTTTTGACCATAGCAGGAAATCTGTATTCAAAAATCGTGCCTACAATTCATTCCTTGGAGCAGCAGAACTGTCAACTCTCAGCATAGCTATAATGGAGGTAAAATCCTTTGGTGACTTGAGGGTCATTAAAGTACAGCCTTATTACAATGAAATCCAATGTCTAAAAATTGTTCTTATTTGGGCTTATACCACAGAAAGAGCCAAGATTTTAAACTCTACTAAATACAAAACAAACAAACAAAAAGACTTTACATGTTTATGTTCATTTAAGAAAATACTAGTAGTGATGTGTTATTTTGAAGTTTACAGTTAATATGTTTGGAGTTATTTGAAATTTATACTGAGAAAAATGTATGTATTTGCAGTATTGCTGTAGACAAGCATCTATATAACACTGTTAAATTGACTGTATTATATCAAACAAACAAACAAAGAGTGAAAAATAGAAGGGACTACTGAGACAATTGATGTTGGTTAGCTGGAGCTAAGAAATAAGCAGTGATTAAGAAGAGACCAGCATCACTGAGGTGAAATCTTCTGGGAAGTGTTTCTGAGAGCACAAAGAAGCTATGTTCCAGAGATAGCCAAGCTTGTCCCTCATGCTGCAGCTGTACTTGGTAGTGTGTAAGAGTCACCCAGGTGGTACTGATTTTGAAGGCATGATGCGGTTATGAAGAGCATCTGAGGTTTGGCACGGTGAGAAGCCACGGAAGGCCATTGGTGAAGGTGTAGCCTCAGTTGGTAGTGGCCCAAGACTGAAGGGGTCATGCAAAGGAGTTGAGGCTTGGCACCATGAAGAGAGCCTATGAGAGGTTGTTGGTGAAGCCTAGCTCTATCCCATGGTACTGGCATCTCCAATATGCAGAAGACCCCAGCATATTGGAGATGCCAATACCATGGGATGATCACCAAGAGCAGCAGCGGCATAGGAGTAGATCAACCTGAGCTTAGAGTGCTACAGAGGGCAGAGCTAGAAAAGTGACACCAGTCTTTTGGAGGAGCCCAGAAGATCATACCAGACATTGAGACAAAAAGCTGTGACATTGAAGTTGCTTTGGAGACACCAAGATGTTCCAGATGCCAGAGCTGTGGTCTATCTGCTGAAGAAAGCGCCTAATCGAGTGGAAACAGCCCAGGAGAAAGAAGGATGTTGCAGCCAGCAGCCTTCAGATGAGGATATAGAGTGCTCAGCTCCTCCTGTACCACGCCTGTCTAGATGTTGCCATGCTCCCACTTTGATGATAATGGACTGAACCTCTGAGCCTGTAAGCCAGCCCCAATTAAATGTTGTCCTTATAAGAAAAAAAAAAAAGAATTAGAACTCACTTAGCTTCTCCATACCTGCCTTTATAACTACAAGAAGCAATTTTAGTTTTTGAAAAAAAGAATCAATTCAATTTCTTTGTGTAGAATCTGGATACTCCATTACTGATGAATCTGGTATGTCTGCATTAAAATAAGATTTGATCATTATGTTAAAATTTATTTTCCTTACATTTTATTAAAGAAATATGGTTTCTATTATTTGCAGGTACAAATGTTTAATTACCAAACACCTGTATGAATTGCAATTATTTCTATATTTACTACAAAAACTAGTAAAATTGTTTCATTTTACGCTTCAGCAATAGTTAGATGAAAACATGTTACAGGAAAATCAAACTGTCCTGTTTTAATAAATGCAAATCATCTTGTAACACACAGTCCCTGGGGTAGGCAAGGATGAAAGTGATGAGAGGAATTCCATTCCCTTGCCTTACGGGAATTATGCAGCTCAATGTACAAAGAAAAAAGTTAACAGACAAGAAGTTTCTTGAAATGATTTTTTTACTTCCTAAAAGAACTTTCTATAGAACTTAAAACTAATACGCTAAAGAAATTTCAAGTTTCTGCCAGCCATTTGATTAAACAATAACTTACTAATCATTTTTAGGAGCTTTGGTTTCCTGTTCCTCATATCCAGAAACTAAGCCAGTGTAACTAGATAATCTCATCTATACACTATATCCAACCATACCTGCACACACATATATATGCATATTATGTAAATATTTTTATACACTATAATGACACTTCATCTTAAATCTCAAGGTTTTTGTTTTATACACATCAGGTAAAAATAGTCTAACAGCATTATTTTCTACTTGTCACGAAACAATTGCACCTTCAATTAAAAAACTTGAGCTCAATTACAATTAGTAGTAACTGCTTTACAAACATAATTCCAGTTTCAACAGAAAAAAAGCTTACCAATATTTATAATATCCAAACCAAATTTGAAATTTCAGCCAGATGTATAAAAGTGCCTGGCCTAGAGAGTCAACTGGCTACATGATACCTGAACCATAGAGAGGTTCACTAATAATTGAGAAGTATGTTAAAGTTAAATTTTGGCCATTGTCTTTGGATAATAATATTAGGCTAAAGATAATGTGTGCTTTTATACAACTTTTTCTACTATATTTAAAAACATACTACACTCCTAAAACACAATCTCAGTCATGTCTCTATTCTGCAAACAACACTGTCAGTAAAGCAAGACTGAAACCTGTCATTTTAGCTCATTCCAAACAAAGCTATTCTGAATACACTGCAATAGCACAGAGTCAAAAAAACTACTCACTACCTCTTTTTCACTTATTTAAGTGCCTCAATGCTCTATGAAAAATAGCCAAGTTATTGCACCACCAGAAAAACACAATACAATATCTGGCTTCAGTCAGTAGAGCATGAGGCTCTTAATCTCAGGGTCATGGGCACTGACTGTAAAAGGAATTAAATACTCTAGGCAGCCCATATAAAAGACATACAATCCAGGTACTTTATTTACAAGCTGTAAGCCTAGACCGGACAGGTATAGAGTTATACTAACTTATTTCCCAATCATAAGGTCCCTTGTTAGTTGCTGTTTTTCCAGGCCATGTGCTCACTGATCATTTCCTCACATGATGGCTTACCCCTCCCTTGGTCTCCTCTCTTGTTTCCCCTTTCCTCTCTCCTGAGACCTTCTACTCGATCCTCTAATCCCATCTTTCTGCTTCTACTGTCCAATCACAGGCTCTACCCTTTTATTGACCAGTTAAACTATGGAGCAAAGTTTACATAGCATCACTTGGGGTACTTGAGGATCTGCTCTTCAGGGGCAACTAGATCTTGGGAGCCAGTGTATAGCATTTAAATACAAGCAGCAGCAGACTAACCACTGACAATAACTGCTCCTTATCTGACCAATAACCATCAACATCTTTACCTAATATACAACTCATACAAATATTTTCAGATCCTAGTACCTATAGCTATGGCTTCTGGTAAAATGTAAATATGTCACATTCTTACAAACTCAAGACAGAAAGTGAGCAGATTATCCAGTGTTTCTGCAACAGTCCAATATCTAATCTGTAAGAATTTAAGAGTTGTCAACAACAGACCAACAGAGAATGCCACTAAACAAAGACAACAGCTACAATATACTATATTCCAAACTTACAACCATGAATTAAACTTTAAAAGGAAGTTACATGACCTTTATATTTGACTTTTATAATAAGAGTCTCATTTGGAAATTACAGAAAGTTCACCTTGGAAGTAAACACTAAGGGTCCATGCACCCCCAATGCCCTGGCCTGAGAGGCAGCACCAGTTTTCCTCTTTATTGGACTAGCTAACCTGTTCCACAGTGCAGCAGAGTACATGAGTTTCTCTACCAGCAGAGTGAGCTACTTCATGTGAGATTCATGGAAATGCAGGGATACACAGTCCTCACTGGGGGGAAAACTAGACAGGCACATGAAGAAAGAATGTAGAGGGATGGTTGGAAAAATCACAGGCCAGGACACAAGAGTGTGAAAAAGAAATCATTGAGAATAAGTCTATGACTAATTTGATTTTTAAACTGTTGTTCTGTGGGATGGAAACTAAAGTTGTTAACAGGATAGAAAACATCTGCATCTTGGGAATCCAGGAAGGGGTAAAAAGCCCCAACTACATGACGAGGTTAAATAGCTCTAAATGAAATCATCAAAGAGATGATTCAGGAAACAGCTCACAAAGGAAGTCACAGATGGGTCAGACACCCTGGTTACATTGACCTAATTTCTGAATATAAGGAACAAGAAATCAGTTTCCAACAAAAAACACTAAAGATGCCTCATCTAACAATAGAAGTCAAATACTAGACCTGATTTTTATAAAGCTAGTATGTAGAAGTCAAAGATACTAACTTCTAAACTGACTCTTAGTACATTTAATTTCGGTGCTATATCTAATAATGACCCAAAGAAAGAGATACTGGGAAAAGTAGAAGGCGTTGGAAGGCAAGTTCTAGGCACAGTTTTGGCTGTAAATTTAATAAAAGACAATCTAGTTGTTTTATGTTTAGCAAATATTTTGACAAGCTCCAAATGAGTCAAAGATCTTAAGATATAAAAATGAATGTCATAAAGATAAAACAAGACTAGAATATTAAGGTATTATAACCAGTTTTTCCTAAGGAGAAGAAAATTTCATTTTGTCAGTTTTCAATAGCAAGTGGAACTTAAACATTTCCCCTAATATTTGGCTTCTGGTGCACCATTCAACAGAAAGGAAGGAGATATAAATTATAAAAGGCTGTTGAATATTATAAAAATCCAGTGGCTAAAAAGATGCAGGTAATTAAGTAAACAAAGAAAATATTCTGCTGCAAAACCATGCATGATCAGATAGTGATGGAAAGCAAGACAAAGGAAGATTAGTTCCCTGCTACTGGCAAAGAACAAGAGCCTACCAAGATCAAAATCTAGCAGCTGACTTAGACTCTACCTACCAGACTGAGCAACAAAGTAACTTAGATATGCTACCAAACATGTACATCTGTTTTTTTTTTTTTTTCTCATTTGGACAGATATTCACTAAGTATTTGCTTAGTGTTCGACATGAGACAAGTACTGTGTACTTTCTTCAGCTACACATTTCTTGCTTTCTAGAACTTAAGTTTTTATCTTTTTAATAATACAATGTAGAAAATACTGAAAGAAAGAGCAACCTTTAGTACAAAGGTGTGCTTAAGAAACTAACCATACTGGTACAACCACTCTGAAAATCAGTTTGGCAGTTCCTCCGAAAATTGGACATAGTTCTACAGAGGACCCAGCTATACCACTCCTGGGCATATATCCAGAAGATGCTCCAACATATAATAAGGACACATGCTCCACCATGTTCATAGCAGCCTTATTTATAATAGCCAGAAACTGGAAACAACCCAGATGTCCCTCAACAGAGGAATGGATACAGAAATTGTGGTACATCTACACAATGGAGTACTACTCAGCGATTAAAAACAATGAATTTATGAAATTCTTAGGGAAATGGATGGGTCTGGAGAATATCATCCTGAGTGAAGTAACCCAATCACAAAAGAACACACATGGTATGCATTCTCTGATAAATGGTTATTAGCCCAGAAGTTTGGAATACAGGAAGAACAACCCACAAACCACAAGAAACTCAAGAAGAAGGAAGACCAAAAGGTGGACATTTCATTCCTTCTTAAAAGGGGGAACAAAATCCCCATGGAAGGAGTTGCAGAGACTAACTATGGAGCAGAGACTGAAGGAAGGACAAGCCAGCCTAATATAGCTATCTCCTGAGAGGCTCTGACAGTACCTGACTAATACAGATGTAGAGGCTCACAGCCATCCATTGAACTGAGTACAGGGTCCCCAATGAAGGAGTTAGAGAAAGGGCAAAAAGAGCTGAAGGGTTTGCAGCCCCTTAGAACGAACAACAATATGAACTAACTAGTACCCTCAAAGCTCCCAGGGACTCAACCACCAACCAAGGACTATACATGGAGGGACTGATTGTTTTGGCAGCATATATATAGTAGAGGATTGCAAAGTCAATCATCAATGGGAGGAGAGGCCCTTGGCCCTGTGAAGGTTCTGTGTTCCAGTGTAGGGGAAGGCCAAGGCCAATAAGTGGGAGAGGGTGGGTTGGCAAGCATGGGGAGGGGGGAGGCAACAGGGGTTTGTTCTTGTTTTTATTTGTTTGTTTGTTTTTTGGAGAGGAAACTGGGAAAGGAGAAATCATATGACATGTAAATAAAGAAAATATCTAATAAAACAAACAAACAAACAAACAAACAAATAAGAAACTAACCATAGACAATGAAACAAAGACTCAACAAGTTCAGGAAGTAACCCATGATCTACTAACACAAGTCATTAAACCTCAAATTTTTCTGTAAACATTTAACAGCTAATAAAAACCTTGGAAAACTTGAAAAACTGATACATGTATAAAATATAAATGTGTCTACTATTACCCTTCCCAATGCATACTGTGTAAGCAGATGACTGTAACCAAGAAAGACTAATTTCAGAACAGAAATCCAGATGACCAGACTCTGTTTTGCCTTATCAGGGTCTTCGCTAAAATAATCCTAGTGTTTTATATCTGACAAATCAGGGAAAGAAGTATCTAGGTTAAAACCAAAGTCTAGATCCTTTTTACTGTGCTAATATGTCTTTCTTCAGGTTACTGCTTTTCTAAAAGAATGATTTTTTTTTTTTAATAATTGTGGTTTTAGAATTTATTCCACAAGGAAACCAGTGAGAAACACTTGCCAATTTCTTTGGAATTGTAATGCAGGATAGCAAAAACACGTGAAGATATTATGATTGTAAAGAAATTTCTTTTCAAAGACAGCTATGAAAATATTTCTTCTAAGAAACAAGTTCACTCAACTGAAGCATTTCACAATCCTGGCATTTAGATTCTTGTTCCAACAGAGGTTGTATCCTTCCTTGAATCATGGTTTCTCTACTCAGTTGCCTTCCTGCAAAAGTACTATTTTCCTCGTGCCATCTTCCAAAGGCTGGGACTAGGTACCACTGTGTCTACCTTTAAATTCCTAAAAATCCTGAAGAACACAAACATCAGTGTCGTCACTGTGACATAAGCCAAATAGCTAATAACTTATCTAGTTAATATCAGAAAAATCACACCATGCTTTTCATTCCCAATCTAAATTTATACAAAGTAGATTGAGTTCCAGGAAAACACCATCAGCCAGTTCCAGAAAATCTAACTATCCACTCAGGTTTAGATTTTGTTTTGATTCAAGTTGTCACTTGTAGAAGTTTGGACCTGGTTCTTCCTCCCAGCCCCATGCTCCCAGAAATAAGACTCAGACTCAAAATATATTTACAAGTACCTTGGCCATATAGCTAGGCTCTTCTCTTACTAGGCCACAACGTATTATAACCCACTTACTCAAATCCACATTCTGCCACATGGCTGGTTACCTAGGCTCATGTACCATGTGCCTGTCTTGTCACATTTTCCCAGGCAAATCTCCCACACCTGGCTCTATCCCAGAATTCTTTCTGCCTCCTGGATGTCCCACCTTCTATTTACCCGTTCCTAAATACCAAAACGTTCCCCTTAACAACAATAAAAAGATACGAAAAATATCCAGAAGCCCTCATCTAAATGAGATAACAAGAGTCCTCAATTTAAGACAGTCTTCCCTATATATTCCAACTTACACCAAGCAGTAGTTTTCTAATTTCTCTATACCTATGATAATAAACTCCAGCCAATTTGAACAAAGGAATAGATTTGACTAAGAAAAATCAAAATACTTTTCAAAGAATACATTGCTATCAATTCAGATATACACACATACACACACACATACACACACACATTTATATGTATCAATTTTCTTTCTTACTTTTTAAAGATTTATTTATTTATTATATATAAGTACACTGTAGCTATCTTCAGACACACCAAAAGAGGGCATCAGATCTCATTACAAATGGCTGTGAGCCACCATGTGGTTGCTGGGATTTGAACTCAGGACCTTTGGAAAAGCATCAGTGCTTTTAATCACTGAGCCATTTCTCCAGACCTCAATTTTCTTAAAACAAGATTTAGTTAATTTTAGAAATCACACTTAAGAATCACTTTTAACATAATATAGAATATATTATGGAATGTATGCCACCTTAATAGACAAATTTCAGTTTCTTTAGTTATCTGATAGAATTTTAAATCACTTCTAACAACACTGTGGTATTATTTCCTATTCTACTTTCTGTCTTCTTTTAAAATTATAATTTTATAAGATAAATTTGATTATTTATAACAATTTTGATATGTGTAGTTTTACATACTTAGCTTTGAGAAGCTCCATTCTGCACAAATCTACAAAGTTTATTTAATGAAACAACAATTACAATGGCTACTATTACCCAATGTTCCAGATAAGTAATAAAACACAAGAGGTTTACGGGGATTAGATTAATTCTCACAGCACTATGGGGAAAAATTACTGTCACCCCCACCTTTTACAAATTAGTAAAAGTCCCACAGCTAGTGAATGCCCAAATTGGAATTTAATTCCAGTCAGTTTGATTTCCAAGCTCTAAAACTACCATACTACTGTTATAATTAGACATATTTAAAAAAGAAGTCCACAAAAACCAAAACAAAAGTCTACATACAAAGAGAATTTCTCTTTCACCATTAGCTGTTACTACTTCTGAAGCATGTTTATTACATTTATGGAGATGAAAGTAAATATTATCTCATAAGGACAATTAATGACTTAGAATAACCAGAGATTGTTTATAAGAGTTGATTATTATAATCCAACTATTAGGATAATATTACTTTATAATAATATTATTACTAATACTCTGCCTGGTGTTCCAAAATATAATAGTACAGGTCCTAAATCTAAAATCTAAAATCTAAGAACTTTTTATGCTTGTAAGAAGTTTTGATCTCAGAGAATATTCTTGCATATCAGCTTTATGATAAGTTTTTTTAAAAAAGAGAAAACTTACTCCCTAACAATCATGTATTAACTGTGAGGTAATTGTCTAGTCTCACTAGGTGCAAGGCACTGAACCTTTCTCCATGTTTTCTTTAAGCAGACATAAGCTGGACATCGTTGATGCCTGCAGTTCTTCTTGCACAGAGGAAATAGGCAAGAAAGGAAAATACTCATGCATGTTCCTGTCACAGAAAGTGGCAGATCAAGGATTCAGATTCAGGTTACACTATCTAAATCAAACCCTTACCATCCTCTATGAAAATTTCAATAATCACAATCTCTCTTTCTTTTGCCATGCAAGGCATCAAATTCAGGGCCTTGAATATGTAAGGCAAGGTAAACTACCTAAAATAGTATTAAATATTTAAGGGGTACAGAATGTATAAATAAAATACCTACCACATGCTTTCTTACAACATATAAATTTAAGAATTTATTCCCATTCATCAACCTAACTCATACTAGTATTTTAAAGCTTTCAAAATTAAGTGACCTTCAGGTTAAAAAGACCAAGAAATAAATGACCTATGGCATTATTAGGAAATATTCCAAAAAATATTGACTAAAAGCCTATTTGAATATATCAAAGAAATAACATAAGAGCAACAAACACTCATGTAGAAAGACCCTGCAACTTTCTAAAACCTCATTTGCATCTTTCTCTTTATGCCTCCCTTTCCACAGTTATAACAATTACTATCATGTAATCTTGAACCTTCCTCTTTGTCCACAAAAGAAAAACACCAAATCCTTTGTCAAAAACAACTGAACTAGAATCTAGTTTAAGTAACAACTATCACAAAACAGCTTCCTGTTGGATTTGGATGTTAGCCACACACACCAGTTAGACAACCTACATAGATGTTAAAACAATCTCATTGGGTTTACCACTGTAATTACAACAGTTCTATTTCAATGTTTAATTTTTAAGAGTGCATTATTGAAGCAACCTTCTAGAAACTCTCAATTACCCTTACCAATCAACTTCTTTCTCACAGGAAATTAGGCACGGAATATAAAGTGTCATGTTTATACAGTTCATAACTAAAGCTATTTATAAAGTCTCCATGAAGAAGGAAAGCTTGGAATCCCAGTGCTCACAGCACTGAAATGGCCTGACATTTTGAGTTAGCCACAGTTAAATCTAATATAAAAAATAGTAATAAAGTTTCCAGATATACTTACCGTAACTTATATAACTTGACATTCCTAGAGGCTTTTTATATTAAGAAGTTTGTAGTAATTAAAATACCAAGAAAACACCTGAATGAAATCATCAAATATAACTGTTTCTTGTTTGTTTGTTTGCTTGCTTGTTTCTTTCGAGACAGGGTTTCTCTGGATAGCCCTGGCTATCTTGGAACTTACTCAATATGTAGACCAGGCTGGCCTTGAAATCAGAAATCCGCCTGTCTCTGACTCCCAAGTGCTGGGATTAAAGGAATGCGCCACCACTGCCCAGCTCATCAACATTATATTTTTTTGAACAAAAAAAGGCTAATTCTTGTCCAAACTAAAAACATGAACATTGTCTTCTTTTTTTTTTTTTTTCACCTTTTTTAAAAAATAGAGTCTAGATTGCCTACTACTTAAATGGCCTTCTACTGACATTTATCAAATACTGAAATTACAAGCACACACAGGCATATCCACTGGTGTTCTGTAACTTTCTCTAAAAGATTAACTAGAACCTATCATTTCTACTATAGGAATTGTCATTTATTTACTCTGTGAATAACATGTTTTTCATAAAATGAACAATACATATTTTCCCTGAGTCTCTGCTCCTGGTTCTACATTTGCTTTTTATATAAACAATTTTCTAACATATTAAACCCAATACGACAACATATATGATTGAAGTCCTGTATTCAACCACAAAGCAACTGGCTTACTACTATTCAAGATGGTATGATGTAAGAATCAAGCATACAGTATTTAACTCAGTAAAATTTTTTACAAGAAAAATGTCAACATTTGAACAATTAATGCAAAAATGTGTACTTAGATGGTACAAATATCCAAAGGCAAAAATATATGGTCATGGGCTTATAAATACATGACAAATGCTATACTAAAATCACATCCTAGCTACTCTACATGTTCTTTTTAAAGTAGCATTAATAAGTACAAAATTTGTTTAAGTAACATTAATAAGAAAAAATCATTTGTCTTCATAAAGATATATGAATAACAATATCCAAAACTGGATTACATTAGTAATGCATTCTTTCAAATGTCTCTCTACAGCATTACTCTAATTACACTCCCAACTCCAGACTGAGAGTCAGACTACAGCCCTACCAAATGTTGTCTTAAGGTCCTCTCCCTACTGCCAACTTAACTTCTCGGTAATGATGGTCTAACTATATAGAAAAATCATTAAGTAGAGATCCAAAAACAATCGAACAAAATCCCCACCTATTTCTACTTGTCTCAGGCTCTGGCTGAATCTTTCATGCACTATATGACAGCCAATTCCGAGAACATCCAATTCTCATAAAAGACCAGTGAAAGAAGAACACAAACTGGAATTAAAAGAAAGCCTATTTAGTCTCAAATCAGAGGAAGCCTGCCTGTTAAGATAAAGGATTGAGCAGGAAGTGAAGATCCACTTAAATATACATGAAGTGCAAATTAAGCACTCAGAGACAAAAGGCAGGCAGATCTCTGTGAGTTCAAGGGCAGCCTGTTCTACAAAGTGGACAGCCAGGGCTATACAGAAAACCCTGACTCAAAAACAAAACAAAATTCTGACAATTAGCTTACCTGTTTAAAACCATTATGACTCTTTACATAATCAATAGTAACATATCCAACAAAAAATGCATGTATTACTGGCAAGAAAATACATCATTAACAATACATATTCTATGCTGCTACAGCAGACAGACAAATTTGCAGGTAGACAAATGCACATTTGGAAAACAGCTGTGTAAGAAATATAGTAAAAGACATATTTAAATAGCTAACATTATTTAGATTTGTATTAAAAAGTGAGACTCCACAAGCAGACCATCATGTATTTAAGTGATGTCATGTGAACCTTCTCTCTATTTTAATTGGTCAATAAAAGGTTAGAACCTATGATTGGGTAGTGGAGGGGAAAGGTGGGACTGGAAGCTCAAAAGGGGATGGCAGGTAGAGGGAGAAAAAGAGAGAAGGAAGAGGACAGGAGGAAGCCACTATAGACCAGAACCACGTGGCGAGGAAAAACCTCAAGTAATAAGGAGTCTTAGAGTTAGGAAATAAGTTAGTATTGTATTAGATTTGCTCTATCTAGACATATGACTTATAATTAAAATACTTAGATTGTGTGTCATTTATATGAGCTATTAGGGTTGGAAATTTTAGCAACAAATTGCTACACCTTATGTCCAGCTTAGAACCAAAGTAAGCAGAGATGAAAATCCACCCCCTAACCCCAACTAGGACTTCACTCTAAAGCTGCATCAGGGTGGAAATTAAACATGTAATGAGTCTAAGGTGTCTACAGAGAGCTGACTGAGAGGCTCCCTTCCCAAGCCCCAAGCAAACCTAGGCAACCAGAGACAGCATCCCAACCCTGAGCTGGGACACAAGGTGGTGCCAATGTCACAACATAGTTGGGGTTTGCTGAGCCTGAGAGAAAAACCAAGGACCAAAGTCAAGGCTGGCGGAGAAGCAGCCTTCACAACTGAAGATCAGCAACTGAAAAAACAGCAGCTATCTTCCCAAAGCTTTTTCACAGACACAATGGGCTGATCTAGGCATCTCTGCCCCAAGCCAATCCTGCCGTGCACACTTTCTGATTTCTGATATCCCCCACTTCTAAGAGGGCATGGGACAGCCAAACCAGCTCTCCCAAATACTTACACTGCGGGCTGCCTAAGATCACTCCACCAGCCCAGTGAATCTGGTTCCTTCTGGTCTGTCTGGGCTGGTGCTCTGAGCAGAGCTTGCACTCAGTCCTACAACACCCAGAGGAAGTTCCCACTCCCATGCTCTCTACCACGCCCAGGATCAGAGGTGAGGAGGACACAACATCTGTTCCAACACTGGGAGTAACTGGGACCAGCAGGGCCAGGCACACAGGAACTCTGCCATCCCAGTGACTCAGGTTCCTTCCTGTCTGTTTGGGCTGATGCCCTGAGCAGACCTTGGGTGCAACCTCCGCAGCCAGTCCCACCACACCCAGAGGAAGCTCCACTCCCAGGTGCTCTAACAAGCCTAGGGTCACAGGATCCCAGAATCACAGGATCATAGGAACAGCTTGATTCTGAGGAGTTCTGACACAACCAAGATCACAGGAAGGACAGGCTCCAGTTAGATGTAGCAAGGGCAGGTAGCACTAGAGATAACCAGATGGTGTGGGGCAAGCATAAGAACATAAGCAACACAAACCAAGGTTACTTGGCATCATCAGAACCCAATACTCCCACCATAGCAAGTCCTGGACACACCATCACACTTGAAAAACAAGATTCAGATATAAAGTCACTTCTTATGATGATGATACAGGACTTTAAGAAAGACATAAATTGCACCCTCTAAGAAATACAGGAGAACACATGTAAACAGCTAGAAGTCCTTCAAGAGGAAATACAAAAATCCTTTAAAGAACTATAGGAAAACACAATCAAACAGGTGAAGGAAATGAGCAAAACCATCCAGAATCTAAAAATGGAAATAGAAACAATAAAGAAATCAGAAAGAGAGACAATCTTGGAGATACAAAACCTAGGAAAGAAATCAGGAGTCATAGATGCAAGCATCACCAACAGAATACAAGAGATAGAAGAGAGAATCTCAAGGGCAGAAGACACCATAGAAAACATTGACACAACAGTCAAAGAAAATGCAAAAAGCAAAAAGTTCCTAACCCAGAGATCCAGGAAATCCAGGATGCAATGAGAAGACCAAACCTAAGGATAATAGGTATAGAAGAGAGTGAAGACTCCCAAGGAAATGGGCCAGTAAATATCTTCAACAAAATTATAGAAGAAAACTTCCCTAACTTAAAGAAAAAGATGCCCATGAACATACAAGAAGCCTAAAGAACTCCAAATAGACTGGACCAGAAAAGAAATTCTTCCCGTCACATAATAATAAAAACACCAAATGCACTAAACAAAGAAAGATTTTTAAAAGCAGTAAGGGAAAAAAAGGCAAGTAACATATAAAGGCAGGCCTATCTGAATTAAACCAGACTTCACCAGAGACTATGAAAGCTAGAAGATCCTGGGCAGATGTCATACAGACCCTACAAGAACACAAATGCCAGCCTAGGCTACTATACCCAGCAAAACTCTCAATTACCATAGATGGAGAAAACAAGATATTCCATGACAAAACAAAATTTACATAATATCTTACCACAAATCCAGCCCTCCAAAGGATAATAGATGGAAAACATCAACATAAGGAACAAAACTACACCTTAGAAGAATCGAGAAAGTAATCTTTCAACAAATCCACACCAACTTAATTCCACCTCTTACAACAAAAACAACAGGAAGTGACAATTACCTTTTCTTAATATCTTAATATGAAAATTAGTATTACCAACATATCCTAATTGATTGAAATCTAAAAATATGAGGAATTAGAAATTTGTTGATTGTCATCCAAAGGTCTAATTTGGTAATTTGAGAAATAGGTCCAATATTGTACAATCTATATACACTTTCAGCTTGTTTGTGACAGTGTCTTGCTATGTACAACATAAGGGTCTTGAAATCTTGCTTCTCCTATCTTAGCCTCTGTATTAGTAGGATTGTTTATTTCATGTTTTTACACTATACTATGGTTTTCAGAACAGCTTATATATTTCAAAAGTATTTATATGCCTAAAAGAAATATAGACAATTAAATTGGGAGGGGTTTTGTAAGAGAACAACAAAGAGTAAGACTGAATGCTTTGCTCTACGTTTGTAACTCTTGTATCAAGTTACCACAGTAAGAGCCAAGATTTTAAGCTCTACTAAATATAAAACAAACAAACAAAAAGACTTTATATGTTTATGTTCATTTAAGAAAATATTAGTAATGATGTATTATTTTGAAATATACAGTTAATATGTTTGGAGTTATTTAAAATTTATATTGAGAAAAACATATGTATTTTCAGTATTATTGTAGACAACCATCTATATAAGACTGTTAAATTGATTGTTGTTTTATATCAAACAACTTTTATAATACTCATTTTTATTGTTATAATATTTTATAAATTTTAAAGAATATGACAAAAAAAGATATTGTAGGTATTGAAAGGGGAGGTCTCTGGGAGGAGTTGGGATACACACCAGAAGAAGGTGTTGGATTCTATTACTGATGGTTGTGAGCCACCATGTGGTTGCTGGGAATTGAAATCAGGAGCTCTGGAAGAGCAGTTGGTGCTCTTAACTACTGAGTCATCTCTCCAGCCTGCTTTTGAATATTAAAAGGGAAACCACTTAGCAAAGAGTCCTGGAACATAGTACATACATAGCAATTTACCAATTATTGTTAAGTTTTGGAACAAATGTTAAAAAGACAAGAAGTGTTTCATATTCATTTTTAAGTGTCAGGCACAAGGCTTAGAATCCTATGACTTAAAGTTGAGACTGAAATATCAAAGGAATTACAAAAAAAGCCATTTTGCCAAGGACAAATGCTCAGTAAAAGTATCTAGTATTATGGAAATATAATTGCCATAGGCAGAATCATAAGTTTGTAAGAATAATTTGATGCACCGGGCGGTGGTGGCGCACAAATTTAATCACAGCACTTGGGAGGCAAAGGCAGGTGGATTTCTGAGTTCGAGGCCAGCGTGGTCTACAGAGTGAGTTCCAGGACAGCCAGGACTACACAGAGAAACCCTGTCTCGAAAAAAACCAAAAAACAAAACAACAAAAAAAGAAGAAGAATTTGATGTATTACCTTGAAGTTTTTATTATTACAAATATATGGTTTTATTTACACAAACAATAAAGGAAAAAATAGCACATTAAAAAAAAAAGAAAGCAAAGGTTGGTATTGTAGAATATTACTAGCTTGCTTTATGCTCGAACTTGAGAACCAAAATACAACATGTAGGAAAAATTCCTTGTACAAAATGATAGAAAAAATCAACCTAAAGATTATAAAACACCTCTCTTCCTGAATGCTTCAAAAAACAGACTTCCCTGAGATCTTTGAGTTTTCCTGTCTGGAAACAAGAAGCCCTACTAAGTTCTTTCATCACCCCAATCGTATTTCCAGTAGAACATCAAAGTAAAACCTAGGAAAACCACTCTGGTGGCTTTCTCATTCTCAGCACTTTATTTTTTATTTATTTATTTATTTATTTATTTATTGGGTTTTTTGAGACAGGGTTTCTCTGTGTAGCTCTGGCTGTCCTGGAACTCACTCTGTAGACCAGGTTGGCCTCGAACTCAGAAATCTGCCTGCCTCTGCCTCCCAAGTGCTGGGATTAAAGGCGTGTGCCACGACTGCTCGGCTAGCACTTTACTTTTATTTTATTCTACACATACAGAGCAACTACTTAGAAAGTCAAATAAATTTTGGTAGGCAACAAAATTTCACTCAAAAAAGCAAATATGAAAACAAATTCGATTTTATCTTATGACAACAATAAAAAATGTTGTCAGAAAGCAAGCAATGGTAACACACTTTAATTCCAGCACGGTGGAGACAGAAGTATGTAGGCAGATCACTTGACTCTGAAACCAGCCTGATATATAGGCTACTAAGGAAAAGCCAGGGTTTCACAGAAAAACCCTGCATCAAAGAAGGAGGAGGA
>JADRCD010170830.1:8854-32415 GCA_019843815.1 Montemys delectorum
CTATAAGAGAGCAGGCTGAGCAAGTCAGGAGGAAGCAAGCCAGTAAGGAACATCTCTCCATGGCCTCTGCGTCAGCTCCTGCTTCCTGACCTGCTTGAGTTCCAGTCCTGACTTCCTCTGGTGATCAACAGCCATGTGGAAGTAAGCTGAATAAACCCTTTCCTCCCCAACTTGCTTCTTGGCCATGATGTTTGTGCAGGAATACAAACCCTGATGAAGACAACTCCCAGCTTTGTAAAACACATCATCAGTGCTTGGGAGGCAGAGGCAGGAGGATTACCGAGTTTGAGGCCAGCCTAGTTTACAGACAGAGTTCTGAGACAAGCAGGGCTACACAGGGAAACCTTGTCTCGGGGAAAACACCACCCCCCCCAAAAAAAAATTAGTCAATTCTTAACAAAAAGGTAATTTTGTTGCTGCTGCTGCTGCTACAGATTTGAAACAAAGTTTTATGCTGATAGCCAGGCTGACCCTTCCCAAAGCTCAGCCTCTGGAGTAGTTGGGGGGGGGGGGGAGCCTGCACCCATGTCCCACTCAACAGTCATTTTAAAAAAGAAAAAAGAAGTACTAAAGACTGGGACCTACGGCCCAGCACAAACCGAGCAGAAGTGGAAGAGTGCCGACAATCGTCTACCAGATCCCCTGGGCGACGCAACCCTACCTTCAGGCAGCTGTGCCAGATGCTTGTATGCCTGATGAAGCTTCTCCCGGCAGAGGGTCTGGTGATCACTCAGCAGGAGCGACAGGGCTTCGATGACATCATTCTTTAAGAAGCCAACCCTAAGGACAGAAAGTGGGTTTAGATACGAGGAGATCATTTCAGTTTTCTTTTCTTAAGATAAATTTATTTTGCGTGTATGAGTGTTTTGCTTGCATGGATAATGTGTGTGTGTGTGTGTGTGTGTGTGTCACACGTTCAGGTGATGCCCAAAGAAGTCAGAAGAGAGCATTGGATCCCCGGGAACTGGAACCACCATGTGGGGCTGAGAACCAAACCCAAGTCCTCTGCAAGAGCCGCAAGTATTCGTAACCACTGGGCAATCTCTTCAGACCCAGTTTCAGTTATTTTAATAGCCAAATGCAGTTCTAGTGTGTAAACACAGCCACGTTTTCATTACCCACTCATTGGTTTATAGAGGTGTATGTTGTTTCTGCTTCCTGGCCATTGTGACTTGTCCCCAACCAGCACTCCCCAACCAGCAGGGAAGCAAACGCAAGACAACCAGGTTCCTTCTCAAGGCGGTTTATTCAGGAGTTGCTTCTTTCCAGGCAGTGACCCCGACCCCTCCTGGGTTCGGGCTTAAAAGCACTAGTGCACGCCAATCATCGAAAGCCACGTATCATCTCTCCATAGGTCCCTGTTCGGTCATCAGATCTAGCCAGACCATCGCGCCATCTCCAAATAAGGAGTTGTTTACCGCGGAGAGTGCTCCGCTGTCGGGCTGGCGGTTACCATGGAGAGCGCTCGGGCTAGCGACTACCATGGAGAGCGCCCACTGTCGGGCTGGCGGTTACCATGGAGAGCGCTCAGGCTAGCGACTACCATGGAGAGCGCCCACTGTTGGGCTGGCGGTTACTATGGAGAGCGCTAAGAGTGCACCGCTCTCAACAGTGAATAAAGCAGCAAAGAACACAAATGGTCAGTTATTTCTATGGTAGGATACAGGATCCCTTGCGTATGTGCCCAAGTATAGAGCCAGATTATGTGGTAGATCTACTTCTAGCCTTCCGAGGAACCACCACACTGACTTCCATAGTGGCTGCACCCAGTTTGCACTCCTACCGGCAGGGAACAGTGTTTCTCTTTCCTTACATCCACACTAACATTCATCATCACTTTTTAAAATACTATGTATTATTATTTATATGAGTACATCGCAGCTGTCTTCAGACACCCACTAGAAGAGGGCATCAGATCCCATTACAGATGGTTGTGACCCGCCATGGGGTTGCTGGGAATTGAACTCAGGACCTCTGGGAGAGCAGTCAGTGCTCTTACCGGCTGAGCCATCTCTCCAGCCCCTCATCATCATTTTTATTTTCTCCCCCTTCATGACGGGAGTAGGTTGAATGCCCAAGGTAATTTTAATAGGCGTTTCCCAACAGCCGAGGACCTTGAAAGTTGTTTTAAAGTGCTTCTCTGCTATTTGGGTTTCATCTTTTGAGAAGACTCTGATTAGTTCCCGGCCTCCTTTTATTAACCTGGGTTGTCTTTTTGAGGCTGGGTTTTTTTTTTTTTTTTTTTTTTTTTTTGGTTTTTTTTTTTGTTTTTTTTTTTTGTTTGTTTTTTTGAGTTCTCTGTATAGTCTAGCTCTGATTGGTGTAGCTAGTAAATAATTTTTCCCAATCCTGTAGACTGCTTCTTCTCTTGAATGGTGGTTTTCTTGGTAGTACAGCAGCTTTGTAGCTTCATGAGGTCCCGGTTATTAACTGTCGGTCTGAATGCCTGCGCTACCAGTGTCCTGTGCCAGTGAGTTCAAGTACATCCCTTTCTATCAGATTTAGGTTATTAGGTCTTTTGTGTAAACCCTTGAACCATTTGGAGTTGAGGTTTGTGTCGGGTAAGAAATAAGGTTAGGGGCTTGGGAGATGGCTCAGCAGGTAAGAGCACTGACTGCTCTTCCGAAGGTCCTGAGTTCAATTCCCAGCAACCACATGGTGGCTCACAACCACCAGGAATGAGATCAGACACCCTCTTCTGGTGCATGTGAAGACAGCTACAGTGTATTACACTGGGGCGAGCGAGGCCAGAGTGAGCAGGGCAGCCATCCTGAGTTCAATTCCCAGCAGCTACATGATGGCTCACGGCCGTCTGTACAGCTACAGTGTACTCATACACATAAAATAAATAAATCTTTTTTTTAAAAGAAAAGAAATAAGGTTATACATAGTTCCATTCTTCTACATAGCTATCTAGCTTGACTAGCAACATTAGCAGCAAACTGATGTTGATGTGTATTTTAGGATTTTTTTTTTTTGTCAAAAGTCAGATGATTCTAAGAACCCGTGCTTATATATGAGTTCTGAATTCTATGCCATTGGCCATTGTGTCTGGTTTTATGCCTGTGCAATGCGATTTTTATTACTATAGCTCTATAATATAATCTCTGGAGAGGTTCACAAACGATCAGGTCAGTGGGCCTGCTGGAATCCATACTATCTCAAGCAAAGGCCAGAGAGATCTGCCACATTTAGAAGCCCCGGAGGTCATCAGCGCACACGACTGTGCTTTGTGGAATGGGAAGAGCCTCGATTCCCCCACTTTTGAGCAGTGTCTCTGGATCCCTGTGGTCTCCACTCCTTTCACCACTCTGAGCTCTAGACCTGCCCGGTGGGAAGTGGCACAAGGAACCTGTAACCCACCTTGCCTCTACTGTGGGGCTGAGCTCGCCACCTACAGCTCTGGCTCCGGGGGAGACATTGCACAGCGCAGCACCCCCAGGCCTCTCCTAGCTCTTCATTCTCTTGCTTCCTCCCACCTGACTTCTGAGTCTGCTGGCAGCCAACTGCTTCCCTTGAGACCCACGGCTGCCCTCTATGCTTGTTGTAATCACACGTAAGTTAATTAAACATTAGGTAAGCCAATTAGAGAAAGGATTGTTTTTATTTCCTCTTGAAATGTCTTTGAATGCTTTGTAAAAAACTCAAATGGGTCTCTTGAAAATGTGAGATGACTGTAAGATATTCTACATTTTTTTTTTCTTTTTGGTTTTCGAGACAGGGTTTCTCTGTGTAGCCACGGCTGTCCTGGAACTCACTCTGTAGATCAGGCTGGCCACGAACTCAGAAATCCACCTGCCTCTGCCTCCCAAGTGCTGGGATTTAAGACGTGTGCCACCATGCCCAGCACATTGGCTTTTTTTTTCTTTTTTTCTTTTTTTCTCTTCCTTCCTTTCTTTCTTTCTTTCTTTCTTTCTTTCTTTCTTTCTTTCTTTCTTTCCTTTTATGCTGACTGTTTCAACAGTGTCTTCTTGATCTGGGTGTGCTTTCTAAGAATGCACTGCAAATCAAACAGGAGGTTTAAGCAGACGACAATAGCAAACACCTCCTCCTGAACCTGTATCCTAGAAAAGGCCTGGATAAGGATCTCTGAGTTCGAGGCCAGCCAGGTCTACAGAGCAAGTTCCAGGACAGCCAGAGCTACCCAGAGAAACCCTGTCTCAAAAGAAACAACAACAACAACAAAAAAAAAAACAAGTAAACAAACAAAAATCTCACACAAGGATTGGCAACTGTCTTCGCATTTGTGTTTTTGAGCTAAAGGAGCAACTTAAAGGAACTATGTTATTCCTTGAGTTCTTTGACTGTGAACCATGTCTTTTAAGCAGACGCTTAAAAGCAACCGTGCTTCGACATTGGTCAGAGCTTAATCTTCCGGTATGATTTGCACTGGAAAAGGGAAATCACAGGAGGACACACCCATGCGGAGCTGCTGCGTTACCTATGACCCACGCCCCCTACCCGTCCCAATCCACTCCACATCGGGCATGCTCTGAAAACATGCTGGTAGGCTTCTCGGTCCCCATGCCCCGGGGCCTCTGACAGGGGGATCACTTGTATCCAGGAGCTCAGGGCTAGCCTGCGAGATGCAGCAAGATGGAGGGAAGGGGGAAAGAAGAAGAAGGGATGAAGGAATAGTGAGAGCAGTGGAGGCTGGTGGAGGCTGGGGAAAAGAACTCACTGGTGAAGCACGAAGGAATAGTTAGGAATAGAAGGCCAGTGGAAAGGGAAGAGATGAGACGGCCAGGTAATAGAGGCGGTGGGAATAAGAAAGCCTGTGATATACCTGCTTGGAAATGTCACAATGGAACCCATGACTTTGTACAATGAATATTCGATGACAGTCAAAAAATTTGAAAGGCAAAGACACCTGGTTAGGAAAACTCAAAATGAGAGAGTGGGTCGACTGTGTGCCAGCAGAGGAGCAAGAGCTAGGTGGCCAGGGAGCTCCCTGTCCACCGGGGTACAGCGTGGATTAACGAGGCGCCAAGATGCCATGTTTAGAGGCATGCCATCCTCGCCCTGCCTCCTTGTCACTCCTGTGATGCCATGGTGAGAGAGGCTCAGCCTGGGAGGTTCTGGGGGCAGTCACTTGGGGCTTGGTGAGCCACCGGCCATAGTAGCGATGCTACCCGCTGTCACCACTGACGGCTGGAGAAGTAGCTCTGTTCTAGAGTTGCTTAGCATATATAGAGCCCTGAAGTTCCATGCCTGTCATCACTGGAAGGAAGGGGGGGGGGAGGAAAAAGGGAGGGAGGAGGGAGAAAGGGAGAGAAAGGGTATGGCATGCACTAGGGGGCGTGTCACCACTGGACTTGGAAGTGGAATTTAGAGCCAACTGCTTTGCTTGGGACAACTTCACCTTTATCTACTGCAGTGTACAGGGGAAAGGCTAAGTTTAGGATCCTACGCTGAGCACACACTTGTGGTGGGGAACAATTTTAACATGTATTTTGGCTCTGTTTCATGGCCGGAAAGGCATGTCAAGTGGGACAGGCTCCATTCTGTGATATCAGGAGCTGATCTCTCAGCAAATCGGGAGGGAGAAGCTGACACCAACTGGAACCCCCGACTTGGCTGTGAACCATAAGAACCCATGCTAGCTGGGCAGTGGTGATGCACGCCTTTAATCCCAGCACTTGGGAGGCAGAGGCAGGCAGATTTCTGAGTTCGAGGCCAGCCTGGTCTACAGAGTGAGTTCCAGGACAGTCAGGGCTACCCAAAGAAACCCTGTTTCGGAGGATGGGGGGAAGGAACTCATGCTGACAGCTCTATGTATAACAGCTAGGCCCCATATCCAAAGTTTTCACAACCTCCCCCAAACATTAGGGCTTCTTTTTTTTATTTTTTTTTTATTTTTTTTTTATTTTTTATTTTTTTTTGCTTTTTTGAGACAGAGTTTCTATGTATTGCCCTGGCTGTCCTGGAACTCACCGCCCAGCACGTTAGGGCTTCTTAATGTCCAAGCAAAACCCAGCTTTGACAGCACAGGGCAGTCCCAAGGGGCTCTCCAGTCTCCAACTTCAGAATACAATGGTCTCTCTCTCCCCGAGTTATCTTAGACCAGCAGGTCTCAGCCTGTGGGTGGCAAACCACCAGAAAACTCCTCTCTCTGATGGTGCCAACATTGGGAAGCACATGTCCAACGGTCTTAGGAATCCCCAACCACAAATTTATCTTCGTCACTTCTTCAGAACTGAAGCGTTGCTACTGAGCGGTGCCTCGGGTCCTGAGACCGTTGGAAATATGAGGTTCTCAATGGTCGGGACCCACAGGTTGAGAACTGCTGTTTTAGACAAAGTAAGTGGGATCAAGAGATCTGGCTAGGTTGCAAAGCAGGAGAGGCTCTCCCAGCAGCAGCAGGGCGGAGCCCACATCCCTACTTCGTCACATGGACTCACCTTCTTGAAAATTAAGGTTCAGACCGACGCTGTGTACCCCACCACCCATGCCCCACCATAGCTCCTGATCAGTGTCGGGATGAAGCAGGTAATGAAGAGGTCACAAAAGGATCAGAACTTTCGGCTTTCAAGTGTGAGAAGCCCCAAGCCAGGGCTAACCTAAAGATTAGTCTAGAACAGAACTAGAGTACCGCCTGGAGGGAGGGCACCAGTGGAGCATGCATGAAACCCTGGATTCAATACCCAATCCCAAGAGAAAGGTTCAGGAGAGAATCCTGCTCAGCCACCACAGAGACAACCAAACTGCCCTACAGAGAGGATTGTCATCCACGCAAAGAGGCGCCACCAGAGACCGGGGCGCTGGGCGAAAGAGCGCTCGGGGTCACTCAAGGCTGTCTGCTTGGGGTGGGATAGTACAATGCCTAACCGTGACCTGGGTTTTCATCCACAGTTGCCCACCTGCCTATGTTGTGGGTGGCCATGATGTACAGCACCTCGGTGGTCTTTATCCGTACCAGGTTATCATCATCCGTCAGCAGGGCCTTCAGGCTCTCCAGGCAGCCTGTGGGACAGGAAAGCTTTTGAACGTCTGCCAAGCCAAAAGACACTCAGCTAGAAGTCAACCCATGGCCCCGTGTCAGGTAACAGGAAAGGCCTAAAGGCCTGGACTTTGGCTTTGTGGCAATCAAGTCGGGGACACAGCATTTGGTGAGTAGAAGGGGCTCACACCGAGAAACAATCTCATTTAAGCCTTCTTATAATTCTTCCATCCTTGCCCCTGGCATTCATTCATTCATTCATTCATTCATTCATTGAGACAGTGTCTTACTATATAGCTCTGGCCATTCTGGAGCTCGCTATGTAGACCACAGAAATTCACCTGTCTCTGCCTCCTGGGTATTGGGAATAAAGGCATGTGCCACTATACCCAGCCTTGTATGTCCCTCAGCCCCGCACTCCCTCACCCCCAGAACTGAGGACCAAACCCAGGGCCTTTGGCTTGCTAGGCGAGCACTCTGCCACTGAGCTAAATCCCCAAGCTTTCATTTTTTCCTATCAGTTCCTCCTCTTGTAATCAGCCCTGGGGTTAAAAAACAAAAAAAACAAAAAAAAAAAAAAACAAAAAAACAAATTGCCCTTGATGTTTCTTTGATCTCAGGAGAGACATGGGGTCAGATTGGAAACCTGCCACATGCATGACTCTCTTGTAAGGGCTCTGAAGTCAATTCATCAGGCAGCTTACCACCACCTATGACTTCAGCTCTGGAGATCAGACGCCCTCTTCTGACCTCCACAAGCACTTACATTCACAAGCACCTACCCACCTACAAACACATTAGCATAATGAAAAAGAAAAAAAAAGAGAGAGAGACATTTCACAAACTAGTCACCGTGCCCTTGAATTGGCTAGAATGCCAGATTTAGCATATAAAGATCTGGCTTAAAATTTTATAAAGATTTACTTATATTATTTAAAATTATATCTAAGGGTGTGTTTGTGTGTGTGTGTGTGTGTGTGTGTGTGTGCGCGCGCGCGCGCGCGTGCACGGAGGACAGAAGCCTCAGTTCTCTGGAGCTGGCGTTACAGACGGTTGTGAGCTCTCTGATGTCAGGGCTGGGATGTGAACTCAGGTCCTCTGGAAAAAACAGCAAGTAATGCTGAGCAGCAAGCCATCTCTCCAGCCCCTCCTATTTAACTTACTGATTAGGCAACCTTAGGCTCACACCTGTCTCCTGGACGCAGAGTTTGAGACCTGTAAATTGAGAATGTGCTTTCTCTTGTGGGTAGTGCCGCACTTGGGGGCTCTTACTTCTGATGGCCATCCTGCCGCCTGAGCTACACAGTCCCTCCCTCCCTCCCTCCCTCCCCGCCTTCCCAGGCCTGATTACCTGGGGTGTGATGCTCTCACCTATGTTAATGGCCTCGTAGACGTACTCAGGATCGTGCATGAGGTCACACAGAGCCACGAGGGCTTTCTGCCTTGTCAGGAGATCCCCCGACTGTAGCTCCTCATTAAGTTTGCGCAAGGCCCGGCAGCCATAGGCAATGGCGGCTTTTGTGGGGTCGATGTCAGGAGGCAAATACCTGGAGATGCGGGCATGAGCCATCTTTCCACGCCTGCCAAAGGGCTTTGAAAAAGAAACTCTGTAGAAACTGAGAAACTGAGAAGGGAAAAAAAAAGCCCTGTCATTGTTATTATCTTTTTTTTTTTTTTTTTTTTTTTTTTTTTTTTTTTTGGTTTTTTGGAGACAAGGTTTCTCTGAATAGCTCTGGCTGTCCTGGAACTCACTCTGTAGACCAGGCTGAAATCCAACTCAGGAATCCTCCTGCCTCTGCCTCCCAAGTGCTGGGATTAAAGGCGTGTGCCACCACCGCCGGCTTGTTATCACTATTATCATGTAGAAGCTTAGCCATCTCAGCCTCAAAACTGTCTTTGCAGACAAAACAGATTTGTTCCTTGGTGTGAGTCTGGGGTTGCCTTAGAATCTTTTCATCTGGATTTACCGGTGAGCAAACAGGGGCAGACCGGATTTCTCAAGGTCACAGTGCAATGACAGAAGAAACTGCTCGGCATACTTGGTAGATTGGTTCCTTAGTCACAGGCCCCAAAATGTTGGGGGAGGGGGGAATAGGCCAACCAAGTAAAAACCAACATGTTTTCTCCTTTGACGCACCTGCTTAGCCAGCGACAGCCATACTTAGTCTCTATCTAACTAATTCAACTGCTCCATAAAGAGCCCGTCCGTGTTTCTAAGTAAGGAGACAGATTTTGGCTAGGGAGTTGGTAAAGCTAGAAGCTATTCAAATAGAGGCCTTGCTCCTTCCCGTCAGGAACACGCATAGGACACTTTCGAGAGACGGGGTTAAGGTTAAAGAATGATTTCTTGGAGCTGGAGAGAGGGCTCAGCGGTTCACAGCACTGACTACTCTTCCGAAGGTCCTGAGTTGAAATCCCAGCAACCACATGGCGGCTCACAACCATCCGTAATGAGATCGGACGCCCTCTTCTGGGGTATCTGAAGACAGCTACAGTGTACTCGAATATAATAAAGAAATAAATCTAAAAAAAAAAAAAAAAAAAAAAAGAAGAAGAAGAAAGAATGATTTCTTGTCCCCCCTCCCCCCCCACACACACATATGCTCTTTGGGCAACCATAGGCAATGTGGCTTCAGGGTTAAGAACAGGATATATATAGTCCTGGACCACGGGTTATCCTTGACGAGTCATTTCCTCTTCTACATGTATCTTCTCTGCAGCTGAAGAATTAGGTACTTAGTATTTCCCTCCTGACCTTCCAGCATGGTTGTATAACTGATACCCATAAGCCTGGCTGGCCAGAACTCGAAATATATTGACTGTGGTTATCATCCTGATCACTATGGCAGGAGCAGACGGGACTCAACTCTGAAGTTTAAAAAAAAAAAAAAAAAAAAAAGCAAGCCAAGACGGGGAAGGGAAGGGCCATATCTCTTAAATGGGGTCCACTCCAGGGGATCTTAGTCTCTGGGACACGGGCTGCCCTCCTGTAAAGGACACACTACTACAGGAATCCTGCTACCAGCGGGAAAGGCGAGACCCTGGGTGTAAGGGCACCAGCCCGGTGTGAATGGAACTGGGTGGGTCAGGAAGCCCCCCACGCCCTGTGCCAGGCACCTACCAGCTGCAGCTACCTCACTTGTCTTAGTGCCTGAAGTCTCCTGGTATCTGCCAGCCAGAGCGCTCGGCCCAATACCAGGCGACCTGGTTGCTAGGAGACTGCCGGCGTCTGCAGCTTCCTGGTCAATCCTCCGGGGAGCCAAGGCGCAGGCGCAAAAAGACTAAGGCTAAGCCCAGAGGAGACTGGAAAAACAGCATTATTTTACAATGTTACTATGTAGAACAAAGACAAGTCTCCTTGGTGGTACAGATTTCCTGTGACCTTTGCGTGCTTGGAATCAAGGCTAAGAAGCTCAAGGAAATTGAGTTGCTTTCTCTGAGTCACATAGACCTGACCCCAAGACTGCCTGGTCAGGGCCCATATTTCTGCAAAAGCTGATCACCCAGTGCATACTGGCTGGAGTGTGGTTTTCTAGGCTCTCAACACCACCCGCTTAACATCTCCTTTGGCTCCCCAGTAGACTAGCTCCTAACCTGGGTCCGGGTGGTGGTTCGTGCCTTTATTACCGGCTGCATGGGAGGTAGACATTTACAATATAGCAAGACTCCATTACACTTTCCCTACACATAGCCAGGCCCCACCTAACCCCCCTCCCATATACATACAACATACCAAAACCCTGCCTAGTGTACTACACACAATATAGCAAGCCCAGCCAAACTTCCCTGAAATAAATACATGCACCAGATGGAGATTCTACATAAATGCATGTGCACACACACACACACACACACACACACGCACGACGCACGCACGCACGCTCGCTCGCATGCACGCAGCACACACACACACACCCTAACAACTTGCACAAACTCAAACACACAGAGAATGTAACAAGACCCTGTCTGACATCCCCCATAGACACAACTCAATAAGATCCGCCTAAGCCCCTTAACATAGCAAGACCTTGCCTGCGTCTGTTCCGTTTATTGCCTCTCAGTGCCAGGCATATGCCAAGAAGCTTTTGATAAAGGCAAAACGAATGGCTTATGGGCTTGAGTTAAGAGTTACAATTTAGAAGTATTTTTCTACAATTTGCATATTTCCAAATGTATCAGTTACTCTTTCCTCAACATGACAGAATGCCTGAGAGAAGCGACTTACATGAGAAAAGCTTTTTGTTTTGTTTTTTGTTTGTTTGGGTTTTTGTTTTGTTTTGTTTTTCCGAGACAGGGTTTCTCTGGGTAGCCCTGGCTATCCTGGAACTCACTCTGTAGACCAGGCTGGCCTCGAACTCAGAAATCCACCTGCCTCTGCCTCCCAAGGGCTGGGATTAAAGGCGTGCACCACCAAAGTGTTTAGTTTGGCTTGGAATTTCAGGAGGTCTGACCCACCGGTGCTTGGCAGAATATGACAGTGGGAAAATATGAACCTGGGGTGGAAAGGAGAGAAGCCGAGATAACTTATTTCTAAGGATTTCCCCCAGTGACTTGGCTCCTCCCACAGTCTACCGCTTCCAGCAGCTGAGGAGCAAATATTCAAAGCAGGAGCCCTGTAGTTTCTCTTGTTTTGAGTCCGGTCAAAGGTCACTATGAGAGAGGTCACCCATTGGGTGCATTAGACAGTTTTCTCGTTTGTATGACGAAAAAACCAGACAGAAGGCAAATTGAGGGGAGCAGGGTTTATTTCAGCTCACATACTGAGGGTACAGTCCATCATGGCGGCAAGGCGGGACAGCAGAAGTTACTCTGAGCTCTGACCCTTCACCTTCTCCATAACTCGATGCAACTAGGGGCAGGTAAGGGCAAGCGACGGGTGCCCAACTGGTGCTCAGCTTCTGTTCAGGGTAAGTAATTCTCAGCTAAAGCTCTCTGGGGACATCCTTGCAGACACACGCAGAGGTGTTCGTTCGCCTGAGGGTAACTCTAAACCCTGTCAACAATGATGCTCAAATACGGCATACTTAATAATAGTTAATAACTGTCTGGCTGTAGAGAACACCTCTGGATATGGGCTCTGGTATTGAGTGCTTAGACTCCTTTTCAGGGATCTGAAGGCCACTTCTGATAAAGACTGCTCATTGGGGTCTAGAGATGTCTGATGGGTGAGTGGGAAGGGATAAAAAGCCGGGGTGGACTTAAGATTCAGATGAATTCTCCTCTCTATCACCTCTGTGCTAAAAGAACCCACGTCCTCAGCATCCTCCTCCTCACAAGAAACCCTTAAACTTATCCATTTAGTAGCTGGGTAACTTGAAGTATGGAGATATAGGACCCTTTAAGACTGAGGTCTTAGAAGTAAAACCACTTGCCAGGTAGTGGTGGCTCAAGCCTTTAATCATAGCAGAGAGGAGGCAAAGACAGGTGGATCTCTGAATCTCTTGAGTTCAAAGCCAGCCTGGTCTACAGAGCGAGTTCCAGGACAGCCAGGAACCCTGTTTCTCTCTCTCTCTCTCTCTCTCTCTCTCTCTATATATATATATATATATATATATGTGTGTGTGTGTGGGTGTATGTATGTATATATGTGTGTGTATATATATGTATATGTGTGTGTATGTATATGTGTGTGTGTATATATGTATGTATATGTGTGTATGTATATATGTGTGTGTATATATGTATGCATATGTGTGTGTGTGTCTAGAGATCAGTGAGTAAGAGCACTTACTGCTCTTCTGAAGATCCTGAGTTAAATTCCCAGTCCAGCACCCGCATGGCAGCTTACCACTGTCTGATACCATCTTCTGGTGTACAGATGTACATTCAGACAAAAGTACCCATATATGTAAAGAAATCAAATCACTTAATAAAGGTATCAAGCAAAGGCATGAGGATATTTCCCGTTGCATTAAAGACAATTAAAACAGATTAAAATAGATCTAGCAAGGCTCTAATACTACACTTATACATCTACATACTGCAGTCCTTCAGAGGCCTAAATCCTAAAGGGTCTCTCTAGCCCAGTCTGCCCTAGTTTTATTTTAAGAAGATGTGAATACCCCCCGGGCTGGGGGTCAGAAAACCTGTGTTCAGTTCTATTTCTAACTCTCTAGACAAATCTTTTTGAATAAGGCTTTCAGTTTTCTTGTCGGAGAGACAGAGACAGAGAGACAAAGAGAAGGGAGAAGGAGAGAGAGAACCAGAGTTGGGAAACGTGAACTTTTCTATTTTAGTAAGAGTTCTGATAAGAGTTCTAAGGCCTCTGGAACACATCCTGCCCCCCACACCTCTCTTTTCAACAGAAACTAGCTCGAAGGAGCCCAGTAACTTGAGTCGCTTTTTAAAACATCCATTAACCGAGGAAATTAATTTTTCTGCCTGCGCTCCGGAAGCCAGGCACATGATTTCCAAATAGCATTAAATTCAAACGGATGCAGTAAGGCAGATGGTAGGCGTGAGGCGTGTCCTTCCCTTGTAGGAAGATGCTGGGCTTCAGTGCCATATCAAAATTCCTTTTCCGGGGACTATCACCATCCGGCCCACCAAGGTAGCCAGAGTGAACCTTGAGCTAACCCCACGCACTGGCCCCGCCTGCTCATCAACGCCTTGGTTGTCATGGAGAGCCCCGGGCTCTGCCGTGGAGTCCGGAAGTCTCTGAGCAAGCCGTGCAAAGCTCGAAGTCCCGGGAGGCTCTCGTTGCTATGGTGATGACTCCGCGCGCTGGGCCCCGTGCCAGCCACACTGGAGGACTGGAGGAGGGTCCAGACCCCGCCCCCGACGTCGGGATTCGGGAGCTGGGAGCCAGTCCCGCGAGGCCACTGTTGCTGTGGTGGTTTGCGGCCGCCTGCGAGCCGGAACCTGGTCTTGGCAGCTTTGGTGAGTCCACTCACCCTCCCGGCTGCGGACACGTCCTGGAGGCTATGGTACTGAGGCTATCGAGCCCCCTACCCTCCTCTTACACCCCCAAACCTGAATGTGGCCTGCAGGCCAGGTCTTCCTCACTGAGCGTCCATCCTGGGCCAGGCCTCTACGGGAGTCGGGTCAGAAGAGGCTAGCAGATGTAGGAGTGGCGGTGGGGTAGCATAGATTCTGGGTGATTTACGACTATCAGGGAAAGTGGCTAGAGCCTATAGTCACTCAGAGGCTCCATCTTAGACTAAGAGCAGGGGACCCCTCCCTACTCTATTTCCATTATCTGGGCTGTGATCCATAGCCAGGATTGGGTTTTAGTTGGTTGGTTGGTTGGTTTGGTTTTTTGGTTTGCTTGGTTTTTTGCATGCTTCCCACATACTAAGGAAGTGAGTCCAAAGAAGGAGTCCCTCTTCCTAGGCATGAGGTCAAGGAGACCTCACCTCCTGACTCTGGGCAAGATGGAGTATGGGCTGCTCCTCCTCCACTGTGCTGCCTACAGATTGAATGGCCCCTGCCCAATAGTGCTGACAGGGATGGAGGCCCAGATGTGTTTTTTGGTTTGCTTTGGTTTGCTTTGGTTTGGTTTTTCGAGACAGGGTTTCTCTGTGTAGCCCCGGCTACCCTGGAACTCACTCTGTAGACCAGGCTGGTCTCAAACTCAGAAATCCGCCTGCCTCTGCCTCCCAAGTGCTGGGATTAAAGGCCTGCGCCACCACTGCCTGGCCCAGATGTGTTTTTAACTCACAGGTACATTTCGAGAACTTGTATGGCTTCCTGCGTCTTGTTAAAAGATGAATATAACAATTTTTGTCCCAATTGACTTTGTGAAGGTAGAATTGGGCCACACTTCATCCTGTAAAGAAAGCTGAGTGCTGTCATGTTTTGGTTGGTTCGGTTTGGGTCTCTTTGCGTGACAGGCTCTCAGTATGTCAGGCAAGGACTCTGGAACTCATCCTCCTCCAGCCTCTGCTTCCCAAGTGCTGAGTTGTATAGACCTGTGTCACTACTACACAGGGCTAGGAGTTTGATTTTTATAGACAGAAAAAGAAAGGAGAGTAAAAATAGTAACAAAGCAAATTGGTCCTTTCAAAGTTACTTATTTCATAGGATAATTCATGCCGGCTCAGGTTGACCGGTCCCCTTGATCTCTTGTCTGGTTGGAAAACGAGCCCATTCAGAATTCTGTTTGATCACGTGACATCTAGCATACTGTGTTCTAGTTTGATCTGCTGGCCCATAATTCAAAAACTACCTCTTACATGTTTTATGTAATACTCTTTACCCCTTGGTTGAGTCTGCAGAACACTGGAAGAATGAGGTCCTCTTGGACCCCTTTGGGGCCTTCCGTGAGCCAGGACCGTGTCATCACCAGCTTCCCTAAGGTACGGTCCTTAGCAGACCTTTGTTGTTGTTGTTGTTGTTGTTGTTATTGTTGTTGTTGTTGTTGTTTCATTTGGGTCCGGATAGCTTTGGTAAAAGTGTCACTGCTATTCCAAAAGAACCTGGAATTCACTATGTATTCCAGACGAGCCTTAAAGTTCCAATCCCCCTGCCTCCGTCTCAGAAATGCTGGGATGACAGGAATGGACCACACTGTCCCCCAGCCCTTCTTGTCTTCATGGTTGAGGTGACACCTCAGCCATAGCCAGTTCGGCTCACCTGCCTTCATGCCCAGAAGTCAAGCAACTGAGCTGCAGAGGTTGATCTCATTTCTAAGAAGCTAACAGACTGGGTGTTGAGTTCCTCTAAAGCCGGCCGGTAGTTAACAACAGCTAGCAGCCGTATGGCACAGAGGGTGTAAGTCACGCCATCTTCAGTGTAAAACCTGATGCTGTCATAGCTGTGACCTGTGGTCACCCACCCAAGCTCTAGGGGCTGATGATGCACAAAGATAATACCTCTGGACATAGCTCATGGGGTAAGTGTAAGCTCCCCAAGCCAAGCCATGACATTCCTCCTCCTCCTCCTCCTCCTCCTCCTCCTCCTCCTCCTCCTCCTCCTCCTCTTCCTCTTCTCTCCCCCCGAAGGGTGGGGAGGTAACTTAGTGGGAAAGCCTTTACTACGTAGGTACAAAACTGTTGAGTTTCATCCCTAGCACTGAGGGGGTGGGGAGGAGGTATGAGAGAGAATATAAAAGAGTTTGCACAGGTATAGTGGTGCACACCCGTAGTCCCCGTACTTGGGAGGCAGAGGCAGGAGGATTGTGAGTTTGAGGTCAGCCTAGACTATGTAATAAGATTTAGCTTTTTAAAGAAAAATGTCCTACTTTCTGATCCCCAAATCCAGGGCTTTTTCCACTGTCTGCCTTTGCTTTTTGCTAAAAACTCCAATCTATCTTACAGACTAATATTAATTGCAATGGACACTGCCAAATAATTTATGGGGGGTGGGGGTGGAGGAGCAGTATTTACCCACATTCCAGACACCCTTGCCCATTAGGTAGCCACGTCTAGGAATCCGAACTGCCTATGTCCTGGCATGCGTGGAAAGTAAATGGAAGGTCAGCCATTGTAGCCGTTAGTATGAGCAGAAAGTCAGAGTCACCATTAGTATCCAGAGAGAGGCAGGTAGTAATGCCGCCCCTCAATACAGGTAGGAGGGACTAGGAACTTCTTCCCAGTCCTTAGGAGGGCCAAACCAGTTGTTACGTAAAATGCAGAGAACGGAGTAGTGTATGGTCAGGTGTGTGTAGCATGTTCTCATGGATGTAAGGAAGGAGGTCGGTTACATCCTAGCCTCATGCTGGAGCACTTGGTTAAATTCCTGGCATCCCCAAGAAAAAAAAAAGGGCGGGAGGGTAAAGAAATGTCTGTCTGTTAGTCCATGCAGAAAATATTTCTGAAAGGTAACCTTGAGATCCTGTTGTCCATTGCTAGCCACTAGCAAATGAAAAATTAGTTTTCTCCGAACTACTTAGGAGTCTCACTAGGGAAACAAAGCATTCTTAAGAGTAGGCCCCTGTCTCTCAGTAGATAGCCAACAGAAAGCTAAATAGAGTAGGCCCCGTCTCTCAGTAGATAGCCAACAGAAAATTAAATAGCATCTCTGGAGGCTCTTTGTCTCACACCATTAAGTCTGGGCTGCCTCCTCCTCCTCCTCTTCCTTCTCCTCTTCCTTCTCCCCTCCTTCTCCTTCTCCTCTTCCTCTTCTTCCTCTTCCTGTTCTTCTCCTCCTCCTCCTCCTTTTGCTTTCCTTTCTTCCTTTTCTTCCTCTTCTTCCTCTCTTCTTTCTTCCTCCTCTTCCTCTTCCTCCTCCTCTCCTTCCTCCTCCTCTTCTAGCATGCAGGTCTTTTGAGCATATGTTAAAGACTTCTAGTTGGGATTTCTTTGGGATTTCTGTGTATGTGAACATGTGTGTATCTGATTCTATATGCATTTCTTGTGCTTTTTCTTTGGCTCTTTTTCTTGTTTGGGTTTTTTTTTTTTTTAATCATACTCTGATTTGTTTTGGTTTTATTTTGCTGGTTTGGTTCGGTTTGGAGACAGGGTTTCTCTGTGTAGCCCTGGCTTGCCTGGAACTCACTCTGTAGACCAGGCTAGCCTTGAAGTCAGAGATCCAGCTCTCTCCCTCTGCCTCCAGAGTGCTGGGATGGAAGGCGTGCACCACCACTGTCCAGCTGCCTTGTTTGATTTTGATTCATTTGTTTTGATTTATTTTATTATTCCTTAGATGCCTTCTTGATCCATACAGGAAGGGTCTGGGGGAAACCATAATCAGAATGTATTGTGTTAAAAAAAAAAACTATTTTCAATTAAAATTTTCAAGAAAGAAAGAAAGATCCTCTTGTCCGTTGTGGCCTCCATGCGGCTCAGACAGGTGTGAGCCACAACACTTTTTGTGACCTTCGGATTCTGTGCCATAGTTGGCTAGAGGAAGGCAGGGGCTCTTGGCCGTGGGTGTCCCCATCTTCGGACTTTGCTTCGTCTCTTTTCTTTCTTCCCCTTTCTTTCTCTTTCCCTCCGGCTTCCTTCACACACTGACAGAGAAAGCTTTTGTGCCTCAGATATTGCAGAGTTCCCTGGTTTTTTTTTTTTTACTGTAAGCCTGGGCCATTGCTCTTCCAATGGAGTGTGACCATGGTAACCAGGGATGATACAGGGTGGCGTCTCAATGAGCCAAAGAGAAAGGAAGTATAAATCAGGGGGAAAACAAAAACAAAAAACAACCAGGCCTGGACCCGTGGGACAAGAGACACTATTCACAGAGTAAGACGTTGAGGCTCAGAGAGGCAGGGAAAACTGTTTGACCGCCACGCACTTGGCCTTGGTAAAGCTGAGATTTGACCCAGCCCTGGGGAGACTTGCCCAGGGGACTCTGTCCCGTATTCATAGAAGATGGGATTCCCTCACAGCCCTCTGCCTACAGCAGTCAGGCCCACAGGCTACAGGTGGCTGTGTCTGTCCTGCATCCCAGGGACACGTCAGGCTCTTCTCTTTATAATTCTGTGCACCTCCATTTCCTTGTCTGAGAAATGGGCTCATACTTCCTACCCCATAGTCCGAGGCATGGCCAGGAATGAGGAACGCTAAAGAGACTGCAGGCCTCAAGTTTCAGGAGAGAAGGAGGGTTGGGAAGTAGGTCTCGCCACCCTGATGGCCAGTTTGTGTTACCAAGATGCAGCACTTCGGGACGGCATGTCTGCTTGCTTGTCTCCATGTCTGTCTGTCTTCCTGTAGTGGTATACGCCGGATGCCTGCCTGCAGCTCAAGGAACACTTCCACAGCCAAGTCAGCACAGCCTGCCGGCACAGGAACACGGGAACTGCTGGGTAAGCCCATGGTACAAGGGTGTGAAGCCGAGGGAAGAGTAGAAGAACAAAGGCACACTGCCTTAGTTAGGGTCTTACTGCTGTGAGCAGACACCATGACCGAGGCGACTCTTCTAAGGACAACATTTCATTGGGGCTGGCTTACGGGTTCAGAGGTTCAGTCCACGATCATCAAGGCGGGAGCATGGCAGCGTCCAGGCAGGCATGGTGCAGGAGGAGCTGAGAGTTCTACATCTTCATCTAAAGGCTGCTAGCAGAAGACTGACTTCCAGGCAGCTAGGGTGAGGGTCTTAAAGCCCACACCCACAGTGACACACCCACTCCAACAGGGCCAGACTTTCTAATAGTGCCCCTCCCTGGACTCAGCATATACAAACCATCACACATATGTAAATGAAAACATGAGCAAACTGAATACACAGGCTGAACCAGTGCAGTCTGCTATCGAGCTATTAATCTAACTTTGCTATAATTTATAATTCATAAATTATAATTTATATTATTTTATACAATTTTCATAGTATATATTTTATACTAGTTTATATGTAATATATATATTATACTATGTTAGTTTATATAGTATATATACTATATATTAGCTTATATATTATATATTAGTTTATATATTATATTACATATATCAGTTTATATATATTATATATAATATATAGTAGTTTATATGTAGTATATTATATATAATATCATAACTTAGTTTATATATTATATATGATATATAATTTATACATATTTGTAAATATATAGATATAATTTGTAGACTCCCTGTTTCTCCGAATGTCATATAGGTGACTTTTCAGCCCGAGTGAAGTTTCTGCCCAGGTCCATTTCCTCAGCTATCTTCTTTATCATCCATTCAAGAATCTATATGTCAGATCCTCTAGGAGACCCCTCTGACTGCTTGACGTCTCTGCCCCTGGCCTGGCCCGGGGAGACCTGCATACTACCCTTCTTCTCTGTCCTAGACTCCATACTCTTATGTCGCAGAACTGTCAGTTTTTCTGAGAGATCTGGCTAAGTCTGCCCAGTTCTTCCTCAGCAGCCACTGTGCACTGGCTGGCACAGTGGCTTTGGCAGTAGTCCGTCCTCTCTCTAACAGATAGGCACAAAGGCCTGCCACTTCCTTTCCCTCCTGAGCAGATCGCAGCCAGCTCCAGGAGTCGGCTGAGCTCACAAAATCATGGAGATAGAGTCAGAGCACAGGAGAGCCATCCCAGAGGCCCCCAGGGCTCAGAGGGAGCTAGGAGCTCCGGTCAGAATTGCTAATGGTGGCGTGAGGGGTTAAAGGTAAGGGCTTCCGCAGGGGGTTGCTATGTCATATCTGGTTCTTAATGCAGATTAGCTACCTGACCCTGCACAGTGCCACGGGCGGTAAGGCAACTGAGACACAGAGGGTACCCACCATACAGTCCCATTGGTACCCGTACACCTTTCCCTCAGACATGGCATCAAGGCTGGCCTGTTCCAAAATGAGAGGGCTGCCTAGGCGCAGGGAAGACCCAGCCCCAGGCCTGGCTGATGCAGAAAGATAAACCACACACCCTGTCATCCACCAGCACGAATGCCCGCCCGCTCGATGTCTGCAGGCAGAGGGGTCGCTAGATGCTTCTCGAAATGGTCAGTTTAAGCATTTGACATCTTTGGGAAGAATTGCAGAGATGGCTTTTATTGAAAATTATACTAATCTGGCGGGGGGGGGGGGTATGCCGTGGCATACGCACAGATGCCAGAAGGCAACTTGTGAGAATCGGGTCTCCCCTTCCACCAAATAGGTAGGTCCCGGGGATCGAACTCAGGTCCTCAGGCTTGGTGGCTAGCACCTTTACCCACGGAGCCATCTCACCAGCCCAGAAACTCTTAAAAGTCTTAGCAACAGTTCTCACAGATGCTGCTGCCCAGGGTGCAGGATGCACCCATACAGAGGGAAGATAGCAGTTGGTCTTGCTGAGCAGGGTGTCCCAGGAGCCCACGAATCACAGAGCCAACCTGCCACTTAAACCACGAGCCCACCTAGGCAGACTCAGCGTTCTGTTTATAGAGTACCCTTTGGCCTACCTCATCCCTAAAAGCACCTGCATACGTACCCGGCATGAGCTGACCCCTGTACAGGTGCACATCCCAGAGTGTGTGTGGAAGTTTGGAAGCGGTCAACGTAGCTCACAGGTGTTTTCTGCACGTGGGTTCCTTGCCTACCACATCTTTGGTACAGCAGTTCCCACCAGTTTGGATTCATCTGATGCCGGTTTTCACAGTACTTCCTGTGTTCTGCCCCCTGCCCCTCAGTTTGTGGCTCAACCTGTCCCTCGTGCCCCTTGCTGGTTCTCAGGACAATGACTTTGGCCAAAGGGGGTCGTCAAGGGTGTAGCCTAGGGGCAGCAGGATTCCCAGAAGGAGCCTAAGTTCTCCCATACCCCAGCACTGGAGAGTGGCTTTAGGGGTAGGCCTCCCAGCATCTAGGGAGGAAGGGTGACTTAGATCAGGGAAGGGACGTCTACACGTCCCATGCTGAAGACACTCCTGATACCACTCTTCAGGCTGGTAACAGACTTATTTCCTCCAGGCTCAGACTCTCCAAGGTGGTGGTTGTGGGCGATCTCTACGTGGGAAAGACTAGCCTCATTCACAGGTAAGCCCCGCCCCCTCCCCCCGCGCTGTCGGGCCAGCCCCACCTTCTAGCACCAAGTTGTAGTACCATTGCCCGGGAGCCCCAGAGAGCACGGAACTTCTGGGAACAGAACACAACCTGAGCCTACTCCAAGGTCCAGGAGTAGGCGGCTGGAGAAACGGCTCCAGGGTACTGCTCGAGCACAACACTAGGGTTTGAACACCAGCGCCCACACTGTGTGGCTCGTAACTACTTTCAATTCCAGCCTTAAGAGATCTGACTCCTTTGGCCACCACAGGCACCTATACTACACACAGAGAGGAGAAGGAAGGAAGGAAGGAAGGAAGGGAAGGAGGGAGAAAGGAAGAAAATGTTTTAAAAGAGAGAGATTGGGAGCCTAGGAGATTGACTCAGTCGATAAAGTGCTTGCTGCATAAATCCCCAAACCTGAATTTAATCCCAGGACCCATGAAAAAGCCAGATGTGGCAGCGCATGCTTGTAATCCCAGCACTGGAGAAACAGAGATAGGAGGACTCTCAGGGCTTGCTGCACAGCCAGTCTAGCCAAATCAGTGAGAGATTTGGTGGAGAACAATTAATTACACACACACACACACACACACACACACACACACACACACACCAGTACCACCGAACTGACTGACAGATGGTGGAGCACCCTAGATACTTAGCATTCATCACACCATCCTCTTGCGGCCTCCAGCATGGTCCTCCCCGGGAAGGGACCCTCCATTCCTCTCACTATTTGCATTATGGCATTTGCTTTCTGGGCGGAAGCAGCTTCGCCCTCCCCCTGCCCTCCTCCCCCACATCATTGTCATTGGCTGCCCTGTTGCTATGGTGTGGATCAGAAAATCCTCAAATGTCAGAGGCTTGTAGCCTCCAGCCCATGAGACTTTCTTTAAGGTGCCTTGCAGGCAGACCGTTAGGTCATGGGGCGTACACATGAACGGAACAGCATACCACCCTCATCCCTTCTTTGGCTTCTTGGCTATGAAAGATGTCCTCTTGCCACATCACGGTGACAGCCTATCACCGATCAAAAGAATATCCCAGGCTTCTGAAACCATGGGCCCAGATAACCTTCTCCTTGTGGGTCGCCATCATCTCCAGAGTGTGTGACGGTGATGGAAAGCTGATCAACACACCCCTGCACCCACAGCCTCCATGCACCATAGCTTTCCTTGATGCTTTTGTTTTGAGACAGGGCTTTTGTTTGTTAGCCCTGGCTGGCCTGGAGTTCCCTACGTAGACCAGGCTGACCTCAGACCCACAGAGATCCACCTGCCTCTACCTCCCCCACGCTGGGATCAAAGGCTCGCCCCCATCATACCCACCTGTTATCTTGTATAGATTCCCTACCAGGGAATCATGTTCCCTGGTGCCGTTCACTGTTGCGAGCATCTCTACCCAGTTCTGAGGGCGTGGGGAGAACCTCTGCTGATTTCCTCACCTCCCACAGGTTGTGCAAGAATGTTTTCGACCGTGATTACAAGGCCACGATCGGCGTCGACTTTGAAATTGAGCGCTTTGAGATCGCAGGGGTTCCCTACAGCCTCCAGATGTAAGTCTCCATTATGGTGGTTTTGTGATCTCTCCTAGGGAAAGCTCTTGGCTGGATCCCTGTCCTCTGTGCCCCATGATTGCTCAGCAGGGATATGTCTGGTCAAGCCCAGTCCTGGGTGGTTGTAAGAAGCCAGGCTTCCTGGTCTATAGGTCCCTAGACTCTCTGCGTCCTCGCAGTTGCCTGGTGTTGGCCGTAAGATCTGGGGATGGTCTTCTCGGCCTGACCGATAGCATCTTCCTGAGGTTCAGCCTTCCTCCCCACCTGTGATCCCACAAGCAACAGACTGGCCTCTGACAGTTTTTGGTTGGTTGGTTAGTTGAGCTCCGAGCCTCTATTCTCAGCTATAAAATAGAGCAAAGTCAATCCTTGTGTATCAGTGTTGGGTGAGAGCAGGGCTCTGCTGGAGGCCACCCTGCCCTCGTCCAGTTCTCGAGACTGATGCTCTCTGTCCCCCTACAATTTCCCTCTGTACACACGTGTCCATCTGTCCATCTGGTCCTTCCCGCCTCAGTCTGTCTTCCCTACTAACCTCGTGCCTCTGGCTCTCTCTCTCTCAGTGGTGCGCTACTTTCTGCCCCACCTGCCAACCCATTCACTCTCCTCATGTCAGCGCAGGGCCTTCCCCAGGTTCACCTTCCACCTTGGTGAAAGTGTTCTGTGCCTTGCACCTCTTTCTCCCCATTCCCCCAGAGGATCCCAGACCACCACCCCCCCCCCCCCCCCCCCCCCC
>JADRCD010170831.1:0-25846 GCA_019843815.1 Montemys delectorum
AGGTTCCTGTTTTTTAATTTCCTTTTCTACCTTATCTTGAGGCTTATTCCTTCTTAGGTCCTCCTTTTCCTTTCTCTTTTTCTTATCTTTACATTTAGTCTTGGTACCCTTTTCCTTCTCAGTTTCTGACAAACTGTCCTGATGTTCGGCTAGGACTCTCTGCCCTTCCTTTACTTGCTTCTGACATTTCTCATCTTCTATACAGGCCCTAAGCATTTTATATAGACACAAACAGCAAGCTAGGACCACTACCGCCCAGACAGGGACAGCAAGTGCGAGAAGCAAAAAAGGATCCAGTTTGTCTTACCGAGAAGCTTCCGGAATTTGCGGCATCAGTTCTGAACCCTCTGCGAGCCAACAGGATCCTCCAAGGGGCAAAACGAAAATCCCGAGAGTTCGGCTTGGTTCCCAGGTTTTCGGCACCAAATGTCTCGCGCTACCTCGCGGATAAGGAGCAGGCCACACTCAGGATTCTTCTGACAGCAATTTATTGTTACAGCTCTTTTAGATGGCATGAAGTAGAAGGACGAAGGACCCCGAACGCTGAAACCCCGCGGCTTATATAGATCTCTGAGAGACGTGCAGATCCCTCATTGGCTCTAGCCTTAGTGCCTAATTAGCATGCTAAGTTTCGCGCCTTGCACAGGCGCACATTCAAGCAGGGCTTCCGAGAAGAACCAGGAAGCAGGAAGCCGGTGCCATCTTATAATGGCGAGTGCGGCTCCTAACAGTTTATCAGGTTTAGGAGCTCTCTGGTGGAATTTTTGGGGTCACTTAAGTATACTATCATATCATCAGCAAATAGTGATAATTTGACTTCTTCCTTTCAAATTCGTATCCCTTTGATCTCCTTTTGTTGTCTAATTGCTCTGGCTAGGATATTGAATAGGTAGGGAGAGAGTGGGCAGCCTTGTCTAGTGCTTGATTTTAGTGGGATTGCTTCAAGTTTCTCTCCATTTAGTTTGATGTTGGCTACTGGTTTTCTGTATATTGCTTTTACTATGTTTAAGTATGGGTCTTGAATTCTTGATCTTTCCAAGACTTTTATCATGAAGGGATGTTGGATTTTGTCAAATGCTTTCTCCACATCTAATGAGATGATCATATAGTTTTTTTCTTTGAGTTTCTTTATATAGTGAATTACGTTGATGAATTTCTGTGTATTGAACCATCCCTGCATCCGTGGGGTGAAGCCTACTTGATCATCGTGGATGATCATTTTCATGTGTTCTTTTATTTGGTTTTCAAGAATTTTATTGAGTATTTTTGCATTGATATTCATAAGGGAAATTGGTCTGGAGTTTCCTTTCTTTGTTAGGTCTTTGTGTGGTTTAGGTATAAGAGTAATTGTGGCTTCATAGAATGATTTGGGTAGAGTACCTTCAGTTTCTATTTTGTGGAATAGTTTGAGGAGTATTGATATTAGGTCTTCTTTGAAGGTGTGATAAAACTGCACTAAACCCATCTGGTCCTGGGCTTTTTTTGGTTGGGAGACTATTAATGACTGTTTCTATTTCATTAGCATATATGGGACTGTTTAGATCATTGATCTGATCTTGATTTAACTTTGGTACCTGGTATCTGTCAAGAAAATTGTCCATCATCAAGGTTTTCCAGTATGTTGAATATAGGCTTTTGTAGTAGGCTCTCATGATTTTTTTGGATTTCCTCAGTGTCTGTCATGTCTCTCTTTTCATTTCTGATCTTGTTAATTAAGATACTGTCTCTGTGCCCTCCTGTTAATCTGGCTAAGGGTTTATCTATTTTGTTGATTTTCTCAAAGAACCAGCTCTTGGTTTGCTTGATTCTTTGTATAGTTCTTTTTGTTTCTATTGGTTGATTTCAGCCCTGAGTTTGATTGTTTCCTGCCATCAACTCCTCTTGGGTGAATTTGCTTCTTTTTGTTCTAGAGCTTTCAGGTGTGCTGTCAAATTGCTGGTGTATACTCTCTCCAGTTTCCTTTTGGAGGCACTTAAAGGTATTAGTTTTCCTCTTAGGACTGCTTTCATTGTGCCCCATAAGTTTGGTTATGTAGTGGCTTCATTTTCATTAAACACTAGAAAGTCTTTAATTTCTTTCTTTATTTCTTCTTTGACCAAGTTATTATTGAGTAGAGTGTTGTTGAGCTTCCACGTATATGTGGGCATTCTATTGTTTATGTTATTATTGAGGAACAGCCTTAGTCCATAGTGATCTGACAGGATGCAAGGAATTATTTCAATCTTCTTGTATCTGTTGAGGCCTGATTTGTGACCAATTATATGGTCAATTTTGAAGAAGGTACCATGAGGTCCTGAGAAGAAGGTATATCTTTTTGTTTTAGTTTAAAAAGTTCTATAGATATCTGTTAAATCCATCTGTTTCATAACTTCTCTTAGTCTCACCGTGTCTTTGTTTAGTTTCTGTTTCCATGATCTGTCCATTGCAGAGAGTGGGGTGTTGAAATCTCCAACTATTATTGTGTGTGGTGCAATGCATGCTTTAAGCTCTAGTAAAGTTTCTTGTATGAATGTAGATGCCCTTGCATTTGGAGCATAGAGGTTCAGAATTGAGAGTTCATCTTCACAGATCATACCTTTGATGAGTATGAAGTATCCCTCGTTATCTTTTTTGATCACTTTAGGGTCAAAGTCAATTTTTTTCGAAATTAGAATGGCTACTCCAACTTATTTCTTGGGACTATTGGCTTGGAGAATTGTTTTTCAGCCTTTTATTCTGAGGTAGTTCTCTCTTTGTCACTCAGGTGGGTTTCCTGTATGCAACAAAATGTTGGGTCCTGTTTATGTACCCAATCTGATAGTGTATGATTTTTTATTGGGGATATTAATAGATATTAAGGAAAGGTAATTGTTGCTTCCTGTTATTTTTGTTATTAGAGTTGGAATTCGGTTCATGTGGCTATCTTCTTTTAGTTTTGTTGGAAGATTACATTATTGCTTTTTCAGGGATGTAGTTCCCCTCCTTGGGTTGGAGTTTTCCATTTATTACAGGGTGGCTGGATTTATGGAAATATATTGCGTGAATTTGGTTTTGTCATGGAATACTTTGGTTTCTCCATCTATGGTGATTGAGAGTTTTGCTGGGTATAGTAGTCTAGGCTGCCATTTGTGTTCTCTTAGGGTCTGTATGAAATCTGCCCAGGATCTTCTAGCTTTCATAGTCTCTGGTGAGAAGTCTGGTATAATTCTGATAGGTGTGTCTTTATATGTTACTTGACTCTTTTCCCTTACTGCTTTTAATATTCTTTCTTTGTTTTGTGCATTTGGTGTTTTGACTATTATGTGATGGGAGGAATTTCTTTTTTGGTCCAGTCTATTTGGAGTTCTATTGGCTTCTTGTACATTCATGGGCATCTCTTTCTTTAGGTTAGGGAAGTTTTCTTCTATAATTTTGTTGAAGATATTTACTAGCCCTTTAAGTTGGAGGTCTTCACTCTCTTCTATACCTATTATCCTTAGGTTTGATCTTCTTATTGTGTCCTGGATTTCCTGGATGTTTTAGGTTAGGAGCTTTTTGCATTTTGCATTTTCTTTGACTGTTGTGTCAATGTTTTCTATGGTATCTTCTGCACCTGAGATTCTCTCTTCTATCTTTTGTATTCTGTTGGTAATGCTTGCATCTATGTTTCCTGACTTGTTTCCTAAGATTTCTAACTCCAGAGTTGTCTCTCTTTGTGATTTCTTAACGGTTTCTGTTTCCATTTTTAGGTCCTAGATGGTTTTGCTCAATTCCTTCACCTGTTTGTGCTTTCCTGTAATTCCTTAAGGGATTTTTATGTTTAATGTTTAAGTGCTTCTACTTGTTTACTTGTGAGCTCCTGTAATTCTTTAAGGGATTTTTTTTTTTTGTTTCCTCTTTAAGAGCTTGTACCTTTTTACCTGTGTTTTCCTTCCCTCCATCTCCTCCTTGAGATCTCATCCTCAGCCCCTAATTCCCAAGAACCAAAACCCCACATTACCTCTCTTCTGCCTAGCTATAGGCTGTAGGTATCTTTTTGTTTGTTTGTTTGTTTTTGTTTTTCGAGGCAGGGTTTCTCTGTATAGCCCTGGCTGTCCTGGAACTCACTCTGTAGGACAGGTTGGCCTCAAACTCAGAAATCTGTCTGTCTCTGCCTCCCAAGTGCTGGGATTAAAGGCGTGTCCCACCACCGCCTGGCTATCTTTATTCACCAATCAAGGATAACTTGGGGGTTAGGGTTGCATAACATCTCCTGGTGTATATGAGGATACCCTTGTTGGGGGCAACCACATCTTAGGCACCAGTGTTTAGCATTATAGTACATAACAACAGACAAATCCTCCACACAGATATATTTTTGGAAGGTTTTCGAATATAGCTTTATTTGTGTAATGGAATTTACTTATTAGACATTGTGGGGAGAATGTCATTGACATTCAATTTAAACAAAGATTTGTGATTTGAACTGGGAATATTAGAAAGCCCTAGTTGCCTAGTGAAAATGACATGAATATTTTTCATGGAGTGAGAGGGAATTAGAAAAATCCAGAGTTTCTGGTTGTCAGTCATATGCTTGAGAAGGTAAGGGCAAAGCTGGGGAAAAAAAAATCTTAAAACACCTATATAAGAGTGTCATGGAAAAACTTTACTAGTGGAGAATTACTTATGAATTCTCATCTTTTAACCTTAAAGTTCATCCTTTCAGAACAGGTGGCCATGTTCTGACAGGACAGGGAAGGTCCAGATACATCAGCCTACTCTTCCTCAGTGGAGCTAACTGCAGACGAGTGCATAGTGCCAGCAGTTGCTGTCACATAGGCATAGTGCCAACAGTTGTTGTCACATAGGCATAATGCCATCAGTTGCTGTCACATAGGCATTTAGTATTTTTTCCTTCAAAGGTAGTTTAACAGCCTTCCATTACTAACATATTTCTAAATAAATCAACAAAGATCAAAAGATTGTAGAACCTAGAATGTGCTGCCCATTAACGTGTGTTCAACTGCTGGAAAGCTTTGCTGAAACTGCTACAGGTTGGGTGATGACCATGCCAGTAACAAAATATGTATGAAGGCCTGGGATCATCACTTCCACTTCAATGGCATTTATTGTTCTGTAGTCTTGTCTTTTTGCTTAGTGAGTTCCATGTACTGTTATTAACAAGATAAACTTTGGCTTTAAGATTAAGTATGAAAGTAACAGTATAAAAGTATTATGGAATGGCTTGCTATAATCAACTATCATAAGCTCCACTGTCGGAAATAATTTCAGACCCAGGAGAAGACAGTATAGATTGAGAAGGAATTTTCCCATATGTTTTGATTGGAACCAGACTTTCAAGGCTCCCAGCCCTTAATCAAATGAACAGAAGGGTTGACTTGGGCCATAATTCCGTAAATGCACCTTAAATATGTATACCCAAAACAAGATGAAAAATTACATTTGCTGCATCATAGCTGAGTGGGCCACCTCACCAATAAGTTACTGAAAAATGATATATTTATTTAAAAAAAAATACATTGCATTTCATGTGGAAGCACTCTGCTTGTCAGAGATTTAAGAGATCAGCTCACAGCTCCTGAATGTTGATTTGATAATTTTACTTTAAGTTTTCTAATTTTGTTTGAGTTCCTCTTTTTATTTTTATTTTTCCTTTTATTAACATTAGCTCTTTTCTCTCACAATATTCTTATTAAGTTTTTCTTTCCTTTTTCTACTCTTTCCAGTTTGTCTCCACCTTCCTTCTCATCAAGCTCTACCCTTTTTCTGCCTCTCAACAGAAAACGAACAGGTCTTCTAAGGAATAAAAATAAAATAAAATAATAAAATAAAGTAAAATACAATAAAATAAAAAGTAGCACATAGGAATTAGACAAACCAACAAACTGAAGGAAAAGAATCCAAGAAAAGACACAAAAATCAGACCCATTTGTTCAAAAACTAAGGAATCCCATAGAAACACTAAACTGAAAGTCATAGTATATATGCAAAGGCTATGCTTTTAAAAAGAGAAGAAAAATATGTAAATTGAATAAAATATTTTTTATCAAGGAAGAAAACTCTGACATGACATTATGAGACAAGGATCCTTCAAAAATACCTTTGAGTTTTGTTTTTTGCTGCACATGCAGCCTACCTTTAGCAGTAGTTTGTTGTTGGCAGGATAAATTTTTGGTTGAAAATTGTATGGGTAGATTGCTGTCCCTGTTCTTCCATTGCATTTCCTGCCTTGCTACAGGAGGTTGTCTCTTAGGGTTCTATACCCTCTCTGCTTTGAGTGTCAGCTAAATTCATCTCCAGTGATTCTTGGGAGCCTCTCCTATCCCAGGTCTCTGGCAGATCCTTGAGATGCCCCACTCCCATATAGGTCTGGAGATTTCCATTAATTCTTATGACCATTTGGCCCTCGCTCCTGTTTGTCCCCACCTGAACCCTCCCACTCTCCTTCCCACCATCCCCTTTCTTACTAGTTCCCTCCCTCCATCTGCTGCTCATGACTATTTTATTTCCCCATCTAAGTGGTATTCAAGCATCCTTCCTTCTTGTTTAGCTTCTTTGTGTCTGTGAAGTGTGGTGTTGGTTTCCTGTACTTTATGGATAATATCCACTTATAAGTGAGTGTCTTAGTCAAGGTTTCTATTCTTGCACAAAACATCATGACCAAGAAGCAAGTTGGGGAGGAAAGGGTTTATTCAGCTTACTTCCACATTGCTGTTGATCACCAGAGGAAGTCAGGACTGGAACTCAAGCAGGTCAGGAAACAGGAGCTGATACAGAGGTCATGGAGTGATGTTCCTTACTGGCTTGCTTCTCCTGGCTTGCTCAGCCTGCTCTCTTATAGAACCCAAGACTTCCAGCCCAGAGATGGCACCACTCACAAGGGGCCCTACCCCCTTGGTCACTAATTGAGAAAATGTCCCACAGCTGGATCTCATGGAGGCACTTCCCCAACTGAAGCTCCCTTCTCTGTGATAACTGCAGCCTGTGTCAAGTTGACACACAAAACTAGCCAGTACAGTGAGTACATACCATGCATGTCCTTTTGTGGCTGGGTTAACTCACTCAGGATGATATTCTCAAGTTCCATCTCTATTTGCCTGCAAAATTCATTATGTCTTTATATTTAATAGCTGAACAGTATTCCATTGTGCAGACGTACATTTTTTAAATCCATTCTTTAGTGGAGGGGCATCTAGGTTGTTTCCAATTTCTGGCTATTATGAGTAAAGCTGCTATGAACCTAGTTGAGCAAGTGCATGACATCTAGATTACTCTCACTTCTTGCTCTCTACCCTCCAATCTCTTTTAAGTCCTTTATCTTCCTCCCAAATTAATGAACTCTCTAATTATTACTGCTATGTATATGTATAATTACTCATATATGGTGAATTATTTATTTTCCTCAGACATTTTAAATTGAAAACTTCAAAGTAATAATATATATATATGTGTGTATGTATGTGTGATATGTGCATGTATACATGTATATCTGTTTATGTACATATATGTGTATATATGTGCATGTATATATGTACGTCTATATATGTGTGTGTTTGTGTCATTTTAAAATTTCAAAGTAATAGAACAGATATATTCTATATATGTATATAGAATATATATGTTTATGTGTATGTATATATACATGTATATATGTTTATGCATAAATGTTTAAATGTATATATGTGTGTATGTGTGTATATGTGTATATATATATATATATACATATACATATATGCATGTATATGTATGTGTGTGTATGTAGGCATATATGTGTGAGTATGTCCTGCTGAATCCAGTCAGCTTTGCTTGAATCCTTGTGTGTTCAGGGCTGACAGGTTTGGACACACTATGCAGGAGCTCTTGCCTGAAGGGAGCTTCTCTTTCTCACAGTAGACATTGTTTTCATGTAGGCATGGAACCCTATGGAATTCCCCATCCATGTTGGCATGTAAGCTGGTGTTGCCATTGTGCTGGTCTTGTTGAGACTTCATTCATAGACTTTACCTGTCATGTCTAGGGGATACCACCTAGTAGCAGGCGCACTGCTCCTCTTACTCCTGAGATGTTTTGTCTTCTCTTGTATGAGTTTTTATGAAGCCTCGGCTCAGGATTGTAGTGCATTTGTATCAGCTGAGGCTGGGCACCCTATGGCCCTTACTCTTTTTCTTCTGCTCAGTGGTGGATCTCTGTAAGGGTTTCCATGTATGCAGCAAGGCAGCTTCTCCAGTGAAGCACGGGGAGCATGGGGAGAGGAGAGGAGGAGGATTTAGAACACAGAAACTAGCTTGGTTTAACAAGATGACAGCAGCAGGTTCTCCTCCCTAGACGTGGTTAGCTGCTTAGGCTTATAGTACTAAGCATGAATTCTCTCTCATTCTCTCACTGAGTGCCTTAAGTCCATAATAGATAGTTGTCCGTTACCTCCAAGATAAAAGTGCCACCCATAGACTGTGAAGTCTTGCCATTCTGGTCACTGCTGTGGTTTGTCTGCATTCACCTTTCCAACCACTGCCTCTCCTCGGGGAGCTTGAATACCCCAGGTTGGTGCTGAGAACCAGTCCTTCCACATCACTTCCTGCTCCATGCCTTTAAGCCTTGTGTCTGCAGTATGCATTGTCTGTAGTGACAGGGACTCATCTTAAGGTTCCAGAAGTACACTGAAAGGCATAGCATTAATTCATGCTGCTTTGGGGAATGCTTATCTTAACCTGACCAACAACATGAAGGAGGTTTCCCATCCCTAGCTCTAGGGAGGGGTTCCTGGCGCTTTTGAGGATACCATCATTTCATGTGCTGTAACTACATATATGGATGTGCACACATGGATGGTTTTTTTGTCCCTCCCCTTCCCTCCCCTCCTCTTCTTTCTTTCTTTTGAGACAGGATTTTTACTATGTCATCCTGGTAGGCCTGGAATTCACTAGTAAGAAGTAGCCAAGCTGACCTCAAACTCGCAGAAGTGCTTTTGCTTCTGTCTCCTGAGTACTTGGATTAAACACATATACTACACTGCTGGTTTTAAATATATACTTGTATATACATATATTATATATTTGTAATACATGTATTTATAAAAATAACTGTACTATATATATAAATTACATATTATGTATATATGCACATATTTTTATATGTACACATGTATTTATATATACATATATATACATGTATTTACTTAAATATTTAAGTAAGATTATGATGTAATATATTTATGGCCTTTTAATACATTCTTAGTATATCTTTTTTTCTCTTCCTCTCTCCCTATATTGTCCTACTTCCTGCTTAAAGCTCCCCCCATTTTTCTCTTTATCCCTTCATAGCAACTGCATCCTACTATCACATTCAATAGAGTTACCCTTTCTCCCCTATGGTCCTTTACACTTTCCTGGCTTCTTTGGTTATTTTAGGTAGTGAAGTCAAATGTCCACATTGAAGCCAGGAACCATAAGAGAGAACATGCAGTATTTTATTTGGGGTCTGGGTCACCTCATTCAGCGTGATCCTTTCCAGTTCCCATCTGTTTTACTGAGCATTTCATTATTTCAGTTTTTGGTAGCTGAATAGAATTCCATTGTGTAAATGTACCACATTGTGATGATTTGGATATGTTTGGCGCAGGGAGTGGCACTATTTGGAGGTGTGGCCTTATTGGAGTAGGTGTGTCACTATGGGCTTGGGCTTTAATGTCCTCAATCTAGCTGCCTGGGAACCAATCTTCTCCTAGCTGCCTTTGGAACAAGAGGTGGAACTCTCAGCTCCTCCAGTCCCATGTCTGCCTGGATTCTGCCATGTTCTTACCTTGATGATGATGGACTGAATCTCTGAATCTGTAAGCCAGCCCCAATTAAATATTGTCTTTTGTAAGAGTTGCCTTGGTCATGATGTCTGTTCACAGCAGTAAAACCCAAACTAAGACACACATTTTAATCATCTATCCATCAGCTGGAGGACATTTAGGTTGTTTCTGTTTACTAGATATTGTTAATATAGGAGCAATGGACATGGCTCAACAGGTTGTCTGTAGAGTAAGATGTTGACTCCTTTGGGCACATGCCCAGGCATGGTATAGCTCAACCATATATCAGAGCTGCTTTTAGCTCTTGAAAATTCTCCCAACTGCTTTTTATAGTGGTGGCTGTGCCAGTTTGGATCCCTACCAATGGTGAATGAGGGTCCCCTTCCTATACCCATCTGTTGTCTGGCTATTTTTTCAGCTTGGTCATTCTGGCTGAGGTAAGATGATATCTCAAAGTAATTTTTAATATTAATTCTTCTAATTGCTGAAAATGTTGAATACCTGTAAATTTATTTCTAGCCACTCTAGATGTTTCTCTCTTGAGAGTGTACTTGTCATGTATGTATCCAATTTGTAAATCACTCCATGTGTTTTATTGCTTGACAATGTTTTAAGTTCTTTATGTATTCTGGTTATTAATCCTTCATCACAGTTTGTTTTTGCAAAGGTGGATAGATGAGCAAAACATGCACATCATTCTTCTACATGTGGAAATCCATTTTTCCTAGTGCTGTTCATTGAAGATACTGTCTCTGTCAAATTCCTTAGAGCAGTAGTTACATGCACTCATTTTGTCTTATAGATTTTGTGTGTTGTGACTTCATTTTTGTTTAGTTTTGGGAGTGTTTTACTTTTTTCTTTGACCTTTTCATCATTCAGTAGTGTATTCTTTAATCTCCATGAGCTGTATACCTATTGGAAGTTCCTTGGCTGTTGATTTTATACCTTAGTGCATTATAGTCAGAAAGGATGCACAGAGTTATTTCATTCTTTTTCTCTATTTGTTGAATGTTATTTTGTGTCCCAGAATATGGCGTATTTTGAAGGATCTTACATGAGCTGTTGAGTGTAATGTGTATCCTTTATTGTTCAGGCACAATATTGAGTAGATTATCCGTTAGTTCCATTTGATGTATAATATCATTTAATTCTGTATTTTCCTGTTTATTTTTGTCGTGGTAATCTGTATATCAGAGAAAGTGGAATATTGAAGTCAGTAATAAACTTGGAGTTACTCTGTGTCTTAAAGTGCAATAGGACATTCTTGATTAATTTGGGTGTGTAAGATTTTTATGCATGAAGGTGTAAGCTTGTAATGTCATGTTCATTAATTTTTCCTTAGATCAGAAAAAGTGTTTTAGTTTGAAGTCTGTTTTGTCAGATATTAGTATGGTGACATCCTGGTCCAATTTGCTTGGAATAGATTTTTTTCTTAAATCATTTTATTCTAAGTTGATGCATATCTTGAAGGCACCAATTTTTTATTATTTTGTCAAAAATAGTGAAGTAAATTATTATACTCATTAAAAGATGTTTTTAAAAATTTTTAAAAATGTATGTGTAAGGGTGTTTTGCTTGTATGCATGTCTGTGCAACGTATGTATGCCTGCTGTCTGTGAAAGTCAGAAGATAGTGTTTGATTCTCCTTTTTCAATAGTTGTTAATCTATTTATTCTACATCACAGCTGCAGTTTCTCCTTTCTCTTCTCCTTCCAATCCTTCCCATCTACCTCTTCTTGCTTCCAATTCACTCTTCTTCCCTTTCTCTTTAGAAAAGAAGTGGTATGCCACAGATACCAACCAGCATTGGCATAACAACTTGTAGTATGACTAGACTCCTCTTCTATTAGGGCTGAACAAGGCAACCCAGTAAGGGGAAAGGGCTCCAAAGCCAGGACAGCCCCTGCTTCCATTGTTAGGAGTCCCATTTGAAGATCAAGCTTCACAACTCTTACATATATGCTAAGGACCTAGGTCAGTCTCATTCATGCTCTCTGGTTGCTGGTTCAGTCCCTGTGAGTCCCTATTGGCCAATATTAGTTGATTTTTGTGGATTTTCTTGTGTTGTCTTTAACCCACTGGCTCTTAGAATCCTTCCTCCCTCTCTTCTTCAGGATTACCCAAGCTCTGCCTAAATGTTTGGGTATCTGTTTCTATCAGCTTCTTGGTGAAACTTCTCTGATGACAGTAATGATAGTCACCTGTTGGCAAGTATAGCAGAATATCACCAACGTGTTATGGGTGGGATCCCTCTCATGGCATGGGTCTCAAGCTAGACCAGTCATTGGTTGGCCACTCCCACAATTTCTGTGCCACTTTTACCCCAGCACATCTGCCTGGGAGGACAAGTTTTAGGTTGAAGGTTTTCTGGCTGAGTTGGTGTCCCAATCCCTCCATTGGAAGTCTAACTTGATTACAGGAGATAGCCAGTTTACACTCCATGTCTACCATTGCTAGGAGGCTTAGCTAGGGTCACCCATACAGATTACTGGAATTTTTCATTGCCCTAGGAAAAGAAGAAATCATAATATCACTATTCACAGATAATATAATAGTATATATAAATGATTCCAAAAATTATACCAGGGAACTTTATAGCCGATAAACACCTTTAGCAAAGTGGATGGACAAAATTAACTCAAAAAATTCAGTAACCCTCCTATATACCAATGATGAATGGGCTGCAAAAGAAATTAGGGAAATAAAACCCTTGACAATAGCTACAAATAATATAAGATATCTTGGTATCTCTAACCAAGCAAGTGAAAGATGTCTAGAACAATAACTTCAGATCTTTGAAATAGAGAAATAGAAGAAGACATCAGAAGATGGGAAGATCTTTCACATTCATGGACTAGCAGGATTAATATTATAAAAATGGCCATCTTACTAAAAGCAATCTATAGATTCAGTGCAATTCCCAACACATCTTCACAGACATGGATTGTGTTTGTTAATCTAATCAGCTAACCAGTGTCTTTCAACGGAGGAATCGAGGCCATTAGTACTTAGTTGTGATTGGAAGGTATGTGTGTGTTGATTCCTGTCATATCTTGCTGTTTGTGTTCTTATCCTATTTTCTGATTCAGTATTTACAACTTCATTTGTTTTCTATCTGTAGCCTCTTGACTATACTTATTTATCTCCTCAATCCAAAGTGTTATTTCCAGTATTTTCCTAGAACTGATTTTATAGGCATGAATGATTTTAGTCTGTTTGTATCCTGGGAAGTTTTTCTTTCCTTTGACTGTGACTGGTGGTTTACCAGAGTAGAGTAGGCTGGGTTGCTCTCTGTGGCCACTTAGAGCTTGAAGTACCTTGCTCCAGGCTCTTTGGCTGTTAGTTTCCATTGTGCAATCAGCTGTTAGTCTGATGTGTTTTCCTTTATATGTGACTTGTGATTTTTTTCTCTTGATTCTTTGAATACCATCTCTTTGCTATGTATATTTAGTGTCTCAAGTATAACATGCCAAGGGGAGTTTTCTTTTGGACCCTGCCTATTTGGTATTATGTGGGCTTCTTTTATGTTTTTCCTCAGTTTTGGAAAGTTCCTTGTTGTTCCTGTTGAAGGTTTGATCTAAGTCATTGGCTTGGGATTCTTCTCTTCCTTCTTTGCCCATAATTTATAAATTTCATCTTTTCATGGTATCAAAAAGTACTTGCATATCCCTTTAGTTCATTTACCATCATGTCTTAAATATTCTTTGTTTACGCCATCCAATTCCTCTACTTTATCTTTGAGTCTTGATATTCTATCTTCTACTTGGCTCGTACTACTGCTACAATTTTTCCATGTGTTTTCTAATGGAATTATTTCTTTTAATCCCATGTTCATTTTATCATGTGCTTTCTTCAGTATTTCTACCTCTTTTCGGAATTCAGTTTTCATATTCTGAATTTTCTTTGTCATTCTATTAGGCACATACTTGTACTTTCTTGGACTTTGCCCAGGAATTTTTCTCTAACCTCCCTAAGTTTTCTCAGATAATTGTTCATGTTTTCTATAATCATGCTGGATTCTTTGATCACATTTGTGATTATTCTAAACCTCATGTTCCAGGATTCCTATAGATAATTCTCATGGGGAAATATGTCTATAGGCCCAATGCTAGAGAGTCATGGGTTTATCCTGTGTAAAATTCACATTGGTGTTAGAATCTTTTACTCAGATATACCATGTGTAGGCTGTTAGGCTAGAATCCACTTCAGGGAAAACTCTACTTTTTCAAAATAATTACTGGAGTTCATCTCAGTTGTATTTTTCTCATAATAAAACAGATTAATAACCAAATATTGCTGCAAAGGTTTTGTATAATGGCTTGGGATGTCAGTCACTGTTTCTTGAGACAGTCACGCTTGAAGCATTTTGTAACCTAAAGGGGAAAGCTGATAGTCTCATGTTGACTATGCATAGACAATCAGAGCTGTCTACAGAGAGATACACTGCCCTTGTCACAATATGGTCACTGTGCCTCATTTGCATGGGCTGCACATGCTCATGAATAAAGTCATATAGCCCTGAGGATGTGTGTCCCATTGGCTTTCGATGATGACTGTGATTGCCTGTTTTAAACATATTTTGAAAATTGTTAAAATAAATATTTTATTTATATATGCACTGAGGTATAGTGAGACTTATGCAGCAATAGATAAATGGGCAGAATATGTCACTTATTGAAAAAAGCAGTTACCGTAGCTCTCCTACTTGTCACCTTTTCAGTCTCTGCTCCAGCACAGTGGTGACATTTAGTTCTACAACTTAAACCAATCAGAAATTTCAGTATCATTTGGATGAATGAAACTTGGTGGTATTTTTCATTAAAGGGCACATTAGAATTTGTGTTCCATATAAACATTGGGGTGATAAAACTAAGAAATAGATTTTCTCCCTGATGTACTGTTTCAATTTTCTTCACTTTCAAAAACATTAAAATATTTCTAATAAACCTAAATATTAGAAATAAACCATGCTCATCTGTGTTGTGGAAAGTTCCCAATATCATATATGACTTTGAAAATGAACAATATTATATGATCTGTGTAGTTAATGATATTTAGAACTGAATCTCTTACATTTTTGTTATTTCATTCTCTTGGCTTACTAAATTTCATCCATTAATGATGAATACTTCAATGATTGGTAAGCTTGTCTTTTCTTAAATTTAAGGATCAAGAATTAGTAAAACTATATTCTTTTATTTTCTAAAGTATTAAAATTGTTCAAAATTAGGCATCCTATTTTAAAAAACAGATTTATTTATTTTATTTTATGTATATGGGTAGGTTTGCCTTTATATGTCTATGCACACAGTTCTAGTGAATGCTTGCAGAGTCCAGGGAGGGCCTCAGATCTTCTGGGACTGGAGTTGTAGATGGTTGTGACTGTCCATGTGGATCTTAGGAACTGAACGTGGGTCCTGTGGAAGAGCAGCTGTTGCTCTTAACTGCCTAGCTGTTTCTCCAGCCCAAGTATTCTATTTTAAAAAGCAGGTGAAATAAAAATGAGTATCAGTGAAGAGAAACATATGGAAAGAATATTTGAGTAATGATATAATCTAAGTTTTTTGTTTATTTGTAGTTCAACAATGTATAGATGAAATGATGAAATGTTTTATCTACTCTTCTTATTTTCCCCTCCGAGCCCCTCATATCTTTCCATCATGACTTTTTGTTGTTGTTGTTGTTTTTTAATCCAGTATGTCCAAGTTTTGAGTTGGTCTTCCACTGGAGCAAGGAACCCTAGTAGTTTCAACCCTGAAAACGTGTGTGTGTGTGTATATGTGTGTGTATGTGTGTGTATGTGTGTGTGTGTGTGTGAGAGAGAGAGAGAGAGAGAGAGAGAGAGGGAGAAAGAGACTGAGTAGGTTATATTTTAGGAATATAGATATATACATATATACATGCATTAACAATTAATGAAAAAAAGAGGCCAAGGAACTTATGAAGGGCAGGGAAGGGTAAGTGGGAGTTTGGAGGGAGGAAGAGGAAGGGAGAGATATTGCAATTATAATCTATAATTATATCTTCTTTTTTATATCAAACAAAGAATAATGAAGTAACAACAACAAAGATTCTCCTTTGCTCACAGTCCGCCCTTCCTCAGAAAGGCATGCGGCCTCATCTGTCTGTGGCTTCAATTTGCCAGGCTTAGTCTTTCGAAGGCTTGATTCATGTAGCCACAGCATCTGTGCATTCATGACCGTCATAGTCCCAAGTTATCCAGAAGACAGCAGTGTGCAGCAATCCTCCCTGTCCTATGGCCATTACATTCTTTCCATCTCCTTTTCAGAAATGTGCTATTTAAGGTTGAGGACTAGGTCCTTTATCTTCAGTACTCTGAGAGCACACATTTCTCTCTCTCTCCATTGACAGATGTTCATTACACAAAGAAGCTTTAATAACCAAGGCTGAGAGCAGCCCAGGTGATATGTAGAGCATAAAACTTTAGAAGATAAAACTAACAACAGTTCTATCCTAGGGCCTCTGATTTCTCCAGCCAGGAGTTGTTGACCGGTATTAGAGTTCTAGGCCTGAAGTTCCCTCTTGTGGCCTTAAATCCCATCAGAATCCAGTTATTTGCCTCAGGAAATCCCTGCCACTCTGTGAAGTAGGCATCAAATCCAGTCAGAAAGCAGTAGCCATCTCAGTTCCTCCAGGAAGCTCATCTTGTCTCACACTCAAGGCCAGGTGCTCCACAAGAGACCTGTAAGCTTCCTTCTGTACTATGAAAGCTAGCCAGGAGGCAGAGTTTCCTAGTCAGTTGTCGACTCCTGTCTTTCTGTCCTCTAGTCTAAAATGTCTTCACGTGTAAAATCTTACCACTTATATGTGGTGAGTAACTTGGAGCAATAGCGATAGCCTGTGCTAGTTTAGAGACCTCTGTGTTCTTCCCAATTACTCACCAGGACTCCATACTACGTACTGTGATTTTTCATCTAATAACCAATGTCTTCTGGGGTGGAAAATTGCCCATTCATGCAGAGTAACTCCATTCCCTTTGGAAATTTGTATATGGACATGGACTTTGGATATTCTGTTTTTCATATGGTCTTAGTGAAGCTTTCTGCTGAGGTCTTTATTTGACTCATTAAATTTTACATTCTTGGTGTCCTCTTAGTTTACTTTTCCTCAGGAATTTGATTATGTTTTATCTTGAATTGACTTCCTTGTTTTACTCAGGTCTTTTATTTTCTTTTAGTGATTTGAACATACTTTTAATCATCCTTTTGAATTATTTGTCTGGAAGGTCTTTTACACCCTTCTCCTTGGAGTCTGTTACTATGAGACTAGTAACTGTGGAGAAGACATACTGTCTTAGACTTTCGCTCTGTTTCTGTTTGTGCTAGGACTTGTGCACTTGGAGCTGGTTGGTTGAGTGGGAAATAGAGGAGGCTAATATAGTCTGGAGACTACAAACCCGGACCTTGGTTGTTAGGGGAATAGAGCAGTGTAGGCAATGGTTTCAGGGTCAAGGCCCACTAACCTTTCAGCATTGAGAGCAGGGAGGAAGAAGTTTAGGCCCAGTGGCCAGGGCCTGAGTAACCATTACCTTTTGGTGCCTAGATCGGAGCAAACTGGGAAAGTTTAGTTAAGTACTGATGATTTTAACTTTTTATTTTTGAGATTATAATATGATTATAACATTTATCCTTTCTCTTTCCTTTCTCTAAGCTCTCTGATATACTTTTCCTGGTGTTTTTCAAATTTGTGGTCTCCTTTTCACAATAATTGTTACATATATACATATATATATGTATATATATATATACATATATATATATACATATATATATATGTATATATATATATTTCCGAATATAACTTACTCCATCTGTATAATGTTACTCTATGCACATTTCCAGGGCTGACCTTTTGGAATTGGATGACCAGTTGCGCTCGTCCTTGAAAAAGACTATTTCTCCCACTTTCAGCATTCCTTAGTTGCCTTTCTTTGTGTAGGATTGAGGCCTCATGGGATCTCTTCTATGAATAATGATATATTTAACAGTAAGACAGATTTGATCAAAAGCTTAGAGTTAGAGAAAATGCAGCCTTTGAGAGATTAGCTCGCTGCTCTCTAACTGTAGCAGTCAATGCAGAAATCCAGCAAGTATAATAACATCTCCTATAGGAATCCGTGAAACGATGACTGGGGCTCAGCATAGGAGGTTTCCAAGGAGTCTAAGATCTCACAGCCCTTTCTCTCTTGCTCTCCACCTTCCCATTCTTTACCTCCTTCTTTCCTACACTGACGCGTTTACTGTGTCTCTTGAGAACTTACTGAGAACCAAGAGTATGAGGAATTTAAATTGTACCCAATATCTAAATAGTCACCTATATTGCTCTTCTAAAAAATTTTAGATTTATTTATTTATTTATTTATTTATTTATTTATTTATTTATTTTATATGAGTACTCTGTCATTGTCTTCAGAAACACCGAAAGAGGGCATTGCATCCCATTACAGATGGTTGAAAGCCATAATGTGGTTGCTGGGAATTGAACTCAGGACCTGTGGAAGAGGAGCCAGTGCTATTAACTTCTGAGCCAACTCACAGTCCGCCTATGTTACTTTTATCGCTTGCTTGAGATTTTTATTATACCGTTGTGTGTCTTATCGATCATAAATTAAGATGATTACTCTATAGTTTCTCTGTTGATGGCACCACACGTAGATTGTACTTTTCCCTGCTGGTAAAATTGTTAATCTCATATGGCAGCTATCCAGGTGATTATTTTTACCTAACTATCTTTGATCCCGAAAACATTAAAAATTGTTTTTTTTTTAAAATATGTATAAGGACGATGCTATTAATTATGGAAAATAGGTCAATCTATATTCTAAAAGGTAAAAGTTACAAGATTTTAAATTAGTTTTCAGTTGGAAATAATCTTGTTTTGCACAAGACATTATCAACAGTGAAAATTTATAATTTTAACGTCATGTTTACACTGAAGACTCTTTTGGAAACTCCAAAAAGTAAAATTTGGGGGATTTGGAGGTCTGAAAGTGGCATGCTTCTCATGCACACAGTAATACCTGGGTCTGATCCCCAGAAGCCACGTCAAGGCTGGGTGTGTCCTGTTGTTATTCAATACCATACCTGTGACGTGTGATATATGCGATAATTCAATGACAAGGAATGAGCAAGTCTTATCTGCTTTTCAAGTGTAGTTTATTTATCTTAGAAATGTACATGTCTTTTAAATTTTTTTATTCTTTGTGAATGTCACATTATGTACTCTAATACCACTCATTTCCACATCCCTTCATATCTGCCCTCTATCCTTGTAACCCCCAAAACCAAACCAAACCAAAATGAAATCTCACCATGGAAGCTGCGATGTATCACACAATGTCACACATTACACTCTTTTGCTCAAATAGTTTTACTTGCAAACGTCCATCAGTGATGGGTTATTGGTCTGTTTTCAGGCCTCTGGCTTCTGCTACACTATCAATATTGTATCCTTACTGAAACTCCTCTTGGATATCCTTTTGTTGCCCTGAGTCATGGATATCCTGCCACTTTAGATCAGCAAGACAGACTATTTCACATGCTCCAGCAGTTCACAGATGGGGTTGATGTTGGGATGGGTCAGAGAAGAACCTTAGATCTGGGCTTGGGTGGAAGCTGCATTTGTTAGATCACCACTTCTCCTGCACCAACTCCACCAGGCCAGCTCTCCCACTTTGTCTAGGCAAGGGATAGGACCAGGTCTCCTGCTCACCTGCCCTCAGAGCAGTTCTTCCATGCCCATGCAAAGCCATCTTTACTGTGCTGCGCAAGTCCAGTGGTGGGCCCACTCTCCTGAGTGCTGCAGCTGGTGAAAGTTAGGGCCAGCTTAGTAAGATGCTTGTATATGAACATGGCCTTAAGAGGCAGCCCAGACCAGGAATATCCACATGGCCTTTTATAGTAACAAAGCTTTGGTTATCAACACAAACCCTGGCTGTGGTAGGACCATGGACCCAGACATGGCTTCCAGTGGCAGCATGGGGCCAGATGTCACCATGGCCTCAGGTGGCAGTAGAGGCCACAAAAATTAAGTTTAGCCCCCAGCATCAGTACTGGCTCTGGACATCAACATAGTCTCAAACAGCAGCCTAGACCACTGACATCCAGATGGCCTTCAGTGACAATGTGGGCACAGACCCAGTTGTGACAGAGTCATAGATAGACTCAGATCCACATGTACTTCACCATTGTGTAGGCAGTTAAACCTCTCTCCACAGTGCACAAATCTTTTGGCTTTGCCTTTTCTTCCACCAATCTTGTACTGCCTCTTCCTATCTCTCCAGTACATATTCACACATTGTAGTGGCATCCAACACTGAGCCTGGGGAAAGGGCACATGGGTTTCTCAAAAATGTCTACTTCTAAAAAAGCAATAATTGTTGACAAACTTAATCACAGCTTTTTATAAAACCCAACTTTATTTTGGTCAATTTTTTGTCTTATTTTCTTGTGACTACATATTTAAAGATGAAAGAGAGGAAGTCAAATAAAACAGTCTTACCTGAATATTATACAGAAATAAAGATTAGAGCAGAGTTGCAATATAACTACTATACTTTTGATTTTTATAATTCAATAAGATAAGTTGTTTAGAGAAAAAAAGTAGAACAAATGGTTACCAGATGGAACAAATAAACTGTGTACAGCCAATTGTGAAATTTGTACTTTTCCTTAGTTTATTCATATTCAACAAATATCTGAATTTTGGCATTTTTGTCAGTTGTTTCAATTATCATGTGGGTATATGTCTTGCAATTAATTGTTCTGTAAAACAAAACCTTTTCATATCCAAAGTAAGTTATAAAAGGCTGCTTCTAGGTGGCATGATATTCTCTCCTGGCCTTCATGTGTGCCAGGAACACACATAGTATGTTTACATGCATGTACTAACATTCATACACATGAAATTATAAGCAACATATCTTTAAAAGTAAATAAGCTGTTGGAAATGGAGAATGAGGCTCATTTGAGTACATTGTAATATATTTTATATAAAGGACAGAACTTTAGGTACAAAATGCTCCTTATATTACAAATTATTACTAACTTATAGTTTTTATAATTTTTTTTTGGTGTGAGACAAAGTTCTGTTGAATGATGTCTTGAGGGAGGACAGCTTTTTTCAATAGTTATTTAAGTATTCATTTATTTTAGTTTTGTGAAGTGTCATTTACCCCTGACGTGTACAATATAACCAAATAATTTAAAAAAATAATTCTGTTAATATTTTGAGAGTTTATAGTTTCATATTCTTTGAGGCCCTACAAAAATTTATGTATAATTATATTAGGATCACTTCAGTTTTAGATAAAACATTAAAGAAATTATCTGGGCATGGGTTGTGCATCTTCAATCCCAACCAGGAGGTAGAGGCAGATAGATCTCTGTGAGTTCCAGGTCAGCTTGGTCTACACAGTTAGTTTCAGGACAAGCAAGGTTTTTCAGAGAGACCCTGATTCAAAAAACATGAGAAAATTAAGAATCAATTCAATAACATACTTTTGTCTTTTGCATATTATTTCAATATTTGAACATGATTACTCTGTATGTGTTCTATGGAGAACATTTTTTTTTCCTGTTTATCTTATTGGTGAAGTGGGACAATGAACCCTGCTATAGAGACAGGACATGATAGAAAATGGAATGGGAGGAATTATTTACATGGTTTGAAGTAGTGCTTGTTGGCAGCAAGGAAGGACATTAACAACAAAAATTATAGCTCAACCCTTAAAATAACTAATTAAACAAGCTTGTAGGTTGTCTGGTTGTTTTTATTTCTACTCTTTTTTATTTACTCAGTAGGAGGGTACAGGTGAAGTAGAATCCATGTCCATGTTTGAGCAGCTGCAGTAAAACATTGTGAGTGACAGAAGATCTATTTATTCATGTAACCAATTTTCATGCAAGAAATGAGTAACCTCTATTTTCTTGCATCATTTTAAGTCTTTGAATAAAATAAAGAGCACTTACCGTATAAAAGTATAAGTCAGGCTACATTCAGTGCTTTGGAAAAATAAAGAGAGCAGGATGAAGGGGATTAGAATTACTTCAAGGTTGCAATTTTCGATTAGATAGTCAGAGAAAAGACAATATTATGGCAAAGATTTGAAGTGAAGGTGTTAGTCATGTGACTATCTAGGAGGAACACATTCTAGCAAGATAGGATATGCTGAAGGCAGGGAGAAAGCTCAGGTGCCAGAGGGAATAGCAGCAAGGAGACCAGTGCAGCTTATCTAAAAGTCCTTGAAAGAATTTCATAGATGCAACAGGAAGCAGAGCAGGTCGGGTCATATTGAGTCTCTTCTGCAACAAGAGTTTTTCCACATATACTCTTGATTTACAAAATTGTCTGTTGTCTTTGGACTAGCCTATGCTGAGACTGTATTGAATCTAAGTGCGGCTCGGAAGTTATTGTCATACTTCAGAAGAGACATCATCATGTTTTAGACCCAGTTGTTGGCAGTAGGCAGTAGTCAGATTCAGGGCATAGGATCACCAGTGTCCCCTGGGCACAGTGGAGAGGAAGTGAAGATAGAATGGGCCTGGGTGCAGTAAAATATGTGGGTGTGTCTATGCAATAGCTGGCTGTGGTGCTAGGGAAGCATGAAGGCCCACCTATGGGATTGTAATTGTGCATCGTTGACACAGATTTGATGAATAATTGTATGGAAGAGCCAGCCGACTGCTTTACTGCCTGGCTTGTAAAATGATAGAAATATTTCTATAAGAAAACATGTTCACAAAATCTCATACTAAAAGCTTACATACACACTTGAAAGCTCCGGAAAAGTAAAATGAGATAATATTCGAAAAAGTAGATGGGAAGAAATAATCAAACTCAGGGCTGAAATCAGTGACATAGAAACATAAACAAACAAAAACCCATGCCTACATATGAAAAAGTAATTTTAACAAAGTAAGTCAAAATTCCACGATTTGTATAATGAAGTATATTTCTAATATTTAGTGTAATTTAAAGATGAAGGCCATAGTAAGGAAATGAATAATATACAAAGTCAATTTTAGTAACATGTCTGAAGCAAGGTAAGCATTATACAGAGAGTTAGGGCAACTAGGCAACACCAACTGAAGCTGAGTACTTGTAATTCAACTGAAGATCACGAGTTAGGAATGAGACATTTGTATTAGGCAAAAAGATAGACCATAAATACAAGAAATAAAATTAAAATTAAAAAATTATTTAATAATGTAGCACATAAATTTCTTTGATGCTTTAAAATGCATTGAAATCTATTTTGAAATATTGGCAAAATATGCATAAACCAAGGAACAGTTTCAAGCTTATATAAATTAAGACTGAAATAACTAACAACTGCTCTCAAATTTAAAAAGTTACATGTTCTTATAGAATATTGTAAACTATTAACTAATGTAAACTATTGAAATGTAGAGAAATTCTTAATGTTTACACTGACATTTTCTGTAGTTTTGGGCAAAGAGGGGATTAAACTGAAAATACTACACTATCATCCATAACATTCAATTGACAAAATGATAAGGTATAATAGAAAACGAGATACCTCTCGTTCCACAAATAGAGGACTTAAATTTTATAACCATTCTTCAGTGTAGCTGTTCATGATGGGAAATTACCCATGCATATCTTTGTGCTTTCAAAATAAAATATATCTAGCAGTAAATGGAATATAGATACTGTGGCTTTTATGCAGAAGGCAAAGGGCTTGAAATGGCACCTCAACATCCCATGAGTCATGATAGTGAATAAATAAAGGGTAATTGTTGGATAGCTGTGCTCTGCTTTTTTTATTCTACAGCAATATTGCCTATGGATAAACTTGTGTATGAACAAAGATAATTGAACTTTCACACCCTAAAGGACATCGTTCTTTTGTACTACTTATTTGACTCCATTCCCTCAGGGTGAAAGCTTGACTTGAATGTTAATTTAGAAAACATATTCAGTATTTTTCCTTAAGTAGGAAAAAATTGAAGATAGTCCAAAATATAGGACTGTTTCTTCCAGTGGTAAAATATATGTTCTGAATGGACAGAAAATATGCTTAGGAGTTTATGAACTAGGGATGAAGAGTTTCGGAGTCCAAATTTCGCTCCTGTTTTTAGACTTACTTGCTGGGCCTTGATTTCCTTGCTGTGTAAATAGAAAATAATAGTACTTCCTTTAAGGCAGTGGTTATTGGGGATCGACTGAGCTGATGCCCATGAAGTTTCAACTGTGGTGGGAGCTTACAGTGTAAGCACTTAGCATATGTTAGCCATCCTTCTTCCTTTATTTATAGAGTGTTTCTTCCCCTCCCTATGTGATGGTTTGTAGTCAACTGATGCTTGTTCCACTGTTAGAAATGCTGTAGTGGTTTGCTGGGAGACGGGACTTGGTGGGACAAATTTCTCGATTTTCCCAGGGGTCATTATGCCCAATGAAATTGCCAGCAATTAAACTGTAAGTGCTCAGTGTAACCATGTATAGTCTAAGATGATAAATGCCAACTATTGGGAATAATAACAATTCATGTCATTTAACTCAGAGTTTGGTGCTGCTTTCCTGGCAGTGAAAGAGAGTCTCAAGTTGTACTAATGGTGGTAATGCTCGGACTACCAATGTAGTGGAAGCTGACATGAGTTTTAAGATCTAATGACAGATTAACACAAGGAAGTGAAAGAGGGAGCCCATGGGGAATTACACAATGGCTGGCTTAAGAAATAGAACAATGGGGAAGGGGAAAAGAGAGAGAGAAACTAGAAGGAGAGGAGGGAGGGGAAGCTGTGATTGGATGTAAAGTCGATAAATAAATACATACATAAATAAATAAATGAAATGAAATAACCTACTTGTCATTTCTCATATAAGAGTATCTTCATATCCTGGAAACTTTTTGAGTTTTAAAGAGCTATTTTAATGTTATTATTATTTTCTTTGTGTGTGTGTATGTGTGTGTGTGTGTCTGTGTGTCTGTGTGAGTCTGTATCTGCCACATTTCTGCATATGCCTTCAGAGGCTACAAGAGGATGTTGTTCCACTGGAGTTGGAGTTACAGACATTTCTGAACCACCCAATGTGTGTTCTGAAAACTTCATTCAGGTCACTGACTTGAAATTGGCCCTTTTTATTGCAACCTAGTTAAATAAACTTACAGTCTTCAGAACAAAGTAAAAGTCTTTGACAGTTTGTAGATGTTGGGATAAAGTTTAAAATAATATTTAGGTTTTTTTTGAGTCAATGTTGAATACTACAGTTTTGTGTGTTTTGTAAGTATGTCTTTGCTTACATGGATGTGGATTCACTTGCTATCTGTGTACATGTGGAAGCCAAAGGTGGAATTTGGATACTTTTCTTTATTGTACTCTACTTAAGATTTGGGGTGGGATCTCTTAGTAAACCTGGAGTTTACTGATGAAGAAAGAAATCAAAACATTCAGTACTTGAAAGATCATGCTAATCAGTTGAATGACTCTCTCTTATAAAGAATAATATTATGAAAACTCTCCAAGAATACATAAGAAATATATTAAAAAGAAATACATTTAGAAAAATTCAACTGAATGTCTAATTCTGTTGAATTGTATTTTAATTTAGTGTTTGATAGACAATAATATTTCTTCTTTTGTTATAAAAATATTCAGTCTCATACATAAAAAGCACAGCCCACAGCTATCTTCTAGTCTCTACACAGGCAGACACACATGAATGTGCACCTATCCTGATGTGTGCCATGGGCTAAAGACCTTTGGATTGAAAAATCTATAAGGATTTAAATTATTTAAAACCACTGAACAAAATAAATAATACTTTTAAAGTTATTTTCTAGAGTCTTTGTATTTTAATTTTATAACCCAGTGCTGTAAAAAAACAAACAAACAAAAAACAAAAAACAAAACAAAAAACAAAACAAAACAAAAAAACAAGGGAGAGGGTTTATTTTAATTCAGAGATTCAGGGTTGCAGTCTCTCCTTGTAGTGGAGTGAAGGTAGCAGGTCTTGAATCAGCCAGTCGTATCTACCCTCCAAAGCAGAGAGAGAGAGAGAGAGAGAGACAGAGAGAGAGAGAGAGAGAGAGAGAGAGAGAGAGAGAGA
>JADRCD010170831.1:30254-43742 GCA_019843815.1 Montemys delectorum
GTGACTCATTTGGCTTCTATTCAAATTTCTCCTGACAGATATTGTCCATTGGCCAAGCTCTGATGCTAATGCATACTCCTCTGTTGCATTCCTACAGGAAATGCAGAGCATGTTTTGGATGATGGGTCCAATATTCTCTAAACCATGTTGGTCTGTGTTGAATTTCCTTCCCCCTAAATTCCCCAAAAGATATGTGAGAATCCTGACTCTCAGTGCCATATCATGAAATCTTGATTTTTTTCCCCTACGGACACAATTATGTTAAAATGAAATCATTAGAATGGATCCTAATCCTACATGGCTGACATCTTTATTTAATATTATCAAACAGTAAGCATGCAGGTCAGTTAGTAGAATTTTACTATCATGCTAAGAGCTCATCGGGTTTTTTAGCTCTGTGTAAAATGGGCACAAAATCACATAAATCAGGTATGGTGGCTCTTGACTTTAATCCCACTATTTGGGAACTGGAGGCAGGAGGAATCACAAGTTTAAGTTCATCTTCTCTTAAGGCCAGGCGGAGAGACAAAAAAACTCTGTCTTAAAAAATAACAAAGAAAAATAAGAGTCAATCTGGAGATAGAAGGTTATGCTGACTAATTTTATGTTATTTTGGCAAAAGCTAGAGACACCTGAGAAAATGACTCCAAAAGGGCTGTAGACAAGCTTGTAGGGCATTTTCTTAATTGGTGATTGACATGGGAGGGCCCAACTCATAGTGGGTGCTGGCAACATCTGGACTTTTTGTTTCTGAGTTGTAGAGGAAAGCAGGCTGAGCAAGTCCAGAGGAGCAAGCCAGTAAGCAGTATCCCTTCATGGCCTCTGCATCAGCTCCTGCCTCCAGGTTCCCATCCCGTTTGAGTTCCTGCATTGGCTTCCCTCAATGGACTATGAGTGTAGATGTATAAGCCAAATAAAGTCTTTCTCTCTCAAGATTCTTTGATCATGGTTTTTCAGCCCAACATTAATAACCCTAAACTAAGAGAGATACAGACAAACAGAAATTCATGTGATATAATTGACAAGCTGATGAATTTCTTTCTTTCTTTTTTTTTTTCTGGTTTTTCAAGACAGGGTTTCTCTGTGTAGCCCTGGCTGTCCTGGAACTCACTCTGTAGACCAGGCTGTCCTCAAACTCAGAAATCCGCCTGCCTCTGCCTCCCAAGTGCTGGGATTAAAGATGCATGCCACCACTGCCCGGCTAAGCTGATGAATTTCTGAAGTCAGAAGTTATGAGAGGAACATTGAACATATTCTCTCTCAAATTTCTCTGAAGAAATCAAATCTAATTGCCTTGGTTTTGGACTTTAGCCTTCCGAACCATAAAACAGTAAATTATACTCTGTAAGCTAGCCAGTCTATGGCTACAACAGCCCTGGGACATGAATACAACTGATTTTAAAATTTCTAATATGGATGTTTACATTTATTTACTTATTTCCAATTCATTACATTTTATTATAAATTTAACCAATTAATATCTCTACTGTTAATTTTTAGTTTTTTATTAGACTATTACAATGAATTTAAATTGTTTTGACATAGCAAATTATATACTTAAACAAATTCTGTGGTTATTACAATGTTTTCCTTTTGAAACTTACAGAAAATCTTATGATTTGTCTAAGTTAATATCCTGAGAATTGTATGCAGTACAACTATATGGACATTTATAATCATATTTTCAAATTTGTAAATAACATAAATATCCACATTTCCAGTATGCCATAGTTTATAAACTTCCTTTCTGTAAGCTGTTGTACTAGTTTTATAACATACAGTGGGTAGGCTTATTGGAAGAACACATGGATTATTCTCCAACCTTTTCTTTTCTCCTTCATTATTTCCCTTTAATATTATTTTTAAAGTGAAACAGCACAATGATTTCCTGTAGACAGCTCTCTGCTAACCTACCTTCCAGATTACTGGAAACACGCTTTAGAAACATGTGCTTTCTTTACAGGTATGCCGGAGACAAGTAGTTCTAACACAGTTCTCCTGGGAGTGGTGGTTGGTAAAACAGATACACAGGAGAAGGATGAGTCACCTAGATACTATTTTCGGGTTGATCTGTTCATAGGAGAGACTTGTTCTAGCTTAGGAGTTTTGGCCATTTTATCTCATGCACTATGAAGTTGATACTGTTCTAAGTTACATCTTTATACCTGTAAAAGTGTCTGAAGTAATTAATATGGCCAATTTTGTGCCTTTGAGAATAGCTGTTTGCAAACAGCAAGCAAGCATTTGTAGGAAACTGGAGCAAGTCTTTCCAGTTGGACTATATTAGAATCCCATCTACATTTTAATTTGATTCCTGCTGTGTGGATATATGAGACTGAATCTATTACCTGGCTCAATGGTCCTTTCAGACAATTTCCCTTTCTCATTCTGATTTTATTGTAAGAGATCATCAACGTACTGTAGAGGTCTGCTGATCCAATTTTGACTACTTTCATGAGGCATCGATTACTATAACCTTCCATTAAGAAAACAAAGCTAAATCTCATAAAAAAAAAAAAAAAAAGAACCAATGGTGTCTTGTGCTGTTTAAGAGATTGCTTCTTGATTATAAGAGCTGTTTGTGGAGCAGGATGTGAACCTTTTTACTCAGAAATTTCCTCTTTACTGAGTCTTCATTTGGTATTGTAAGGAAGAAAATTGTATCGTAATTACTCCCCAGGGAAAGGGCCTGGTTTAACATTCAGTGTTCTACTTCATGATCAGTGCTACACGGAGTTGCAGGTTTCTGATGAGCACAATCCACCTGGGGTTTTTATTTGAAAACGCTAGTTTCTTGAAGTGTTTACTATAACATCTGCTTTAAATATAGTCCTTTCATGTATTTAATGCAGTTAATCCTTACTGTGAGACAGATTAACAAACCTTTGACATAAAGTTTGAGAACATGAATTTATTTGCTCTGGTTTATTTAATTTGTTGCTGGGGCATACAATTTCAGAGCATGTCTAGAAGTTAGAGAGATGGTGTCAGATTGTAATAATGTGACATTTCATTTTCTCATGCTGCCCACCACTTTGATGAAGTACACACTTGGGGTAGAATAACTTGCAGTTACTCATTCTATTTGCAGCCAGTCCTCTCTTCTTCATCTTCATAACTGTCCATTTTTGCCATGTACCTGGAGCCTGGTTTTGAAGCTCTATTCTAACTCTGAGATCAGTTTTTTCCCCCAACTCACTCTATCTTTCTTCTTGCTAACTTTCTGACATTTTTTTCTTGAAATATAATTTATCCCTCCCTCTCTTTTTAAAAATACTTTCATCATGGCACTAGCCTCTTAACTGGCATACCAACTGTAGATTTTTATAAGCTAACAGATGAAGATTTTAAATTATGCTACTTGCATGTCATTCACCAACTTAAAATTCTTCCGTGTTTTTTAGTTTCTTCCTACTTAAAATACTATCTAGTATTCATAGCTTTAAATGTCTGCTACAATCTCCATTATATCTATTCAAAATTAGTTCTTATCCATTGCAACAACTTCCTATGGTGCAGCAAGTCCAATCCCATAATTCTCTGATTTTTTTCAACATAGTCTTTCCTGGAGCTGAAGAACTGCATGTGATACTAGTAATCGCTAATGAATAAATTTATTTTATATTAAAGCTCTTTGGAGGTATGTAAATACTTTGTACATACTGTGTTAAAATATGATTTAAAGTTCTGGTAGTAGTAGTAGTAGTATTGAATTGCTAAATATTTTAATATTAATGAACTCTTATTCATAAAATTGTACATCTATATAACCATAACATATATTATTTATCCTTCCTCTGCTAGTTCCCACAATAGTGACAAAGCATTGAACAAGCACTATTTAAATTGATCTACTGACTGTAATATATCTACTGAGTACTAGGCAAAAATTACTATAAACCATCCAATTTTTTTAATATGACAGTGTATATATGCCATCTGATAATCAAAATTATCTCTAGTTTTATCCATGGGCAAAGCTATCCAGTTCACATCTGATCCTATTCTTAGACTTTTTGATATCTTTTTTCCTTCTATTATCTAAGATCTGTTCACATATGAACTATAAAATTTTCTGGAATAGTTTGGGGTTTACATTATTTTTTTTTATAATTCTTAACATGAATGAAAATGTTTCACACTTAAAAATTCAAGGACATTTTCTAAAGTCTAAAAATATCTCTGAAATTATCTTAAATTGATTTGAATAACATCATGGTTTTTTTTTTTTCAGTTTACTTTTGTTTATTGGATATTTTCTTTATTTACATTTCAAATGTTATCCCCTTTCCTGATTTCCCTCCTTCCTGGAAACACCCTATCACATCCACCTCCCCCCCCAACTTTTATGAAGATATTTCTGCACCTACCCACCCACTCCCACCTCCCCACCCTCAATTCCCCTACACTGGGGCATCTATCAAGCCTTCATAGGACCAAGGACCTCTCCTTCAATTGGTGCATGCCAAGGCCATCCTCTGCTTCATATGTAGCTGGAGCCATGAGTATTCCTTTGTTGATGGCTTAGACCATAGGAGTTCTGGGGGCATCTGGTTGGTTGATATTTTTTTCTTCCTATAGGATTACAAACTCTTAAACACCTTCAGTCCCTTCTCTAAATCCTCTATTAGGGACCTTGCACTCAGTCCAATGGTTGACTGCTAACATCCACCTCTGTATTTGTAAGGCTCTGGCAGGACCTCTCAGGAGACAGCCATATCAGGCATCTTTTAGCATGTACTTCTTGGTGTCCACAATAGTGTCTGGATTTGGTAATTGTGTATGGGATGAATCCCCAGGTGGGACAGTATCTGGGTGGCCTTTCCTTCAGTTTCTCTATCTCCATATTTGCTCCTGTGAGTATTTTGTTCTCCTTCTAAGAAGGACCAAAGCACCTACACTTTGGTCTTCCTTCTTATTGAGCTTCATGTGGTCAGTGAATTGTATCCTGGATATTTTTAGGTTTTGGGCTAGTATCCATTTATCAGTGACTGAATACCATGTTTTTTCTTTTGCAATTAGCTTACCTCACTCAGGATGATATTTTCTAGTTCCATCTATTGGCATACGAATTTCATGAATTCGTCATTTTTAATAGCTGAGTAAATGCAGCACATTTTCTGTATCCTTTCCTCTGTGGAAGAACATCTGGGCTCTTTCCAGTTCCTGGCTATTATAAATCAGGCTGCTATGAACATAGTGGAGCATGTGTACTCATTACATGTTGGAGCATCTTCTGCTCAGGAGTGGCATAGCTGGATCCTCAGGTAATACTATGTCCAATTTTCTGAGGAACAACCAAACTGATTTCCAGAGTGATAGTACCAGCTTGCATTCCCACCAGCAATGGAGAAATGTTCCTCTTTCTCCACATCTTTGCCAGCATCAGCTGTCACCTGAGTTTTTTATTTTAGCCATTCTGACTGGTATGAGGTAGAATCTCAGGGTTGTTTTGATTTGCATTTCCCTGATGACTAAGGATGTTGAACATTTCTTTAGGTGCTTCTTGGCCATTTGATTTTCCTCAGTTGAGAATTCTTTGTTTAGCTCTGTACCCCATTTGTAATAGGGTTTTTTGGTTCTCTGGAGTCTAACTTCTTGAGTTCTTTGTATATATTGGATATTAGCCCTCTATCGAATATAGGATTAGTAAAGATCTTTTCCCAGTCTGTTGGTTGCTTTTTTTTTTTTTTTGTCTTATTGACAGTGTCCTTTGCCTTACAGAAGCAATTTAATGCAATTTTATAAGGTCCCATTTATCAATTCTTGACCTTACAGCACAAGTCATTGATGTTCTGTTCAGGAATTTTACTCCTGTGTCCATATGTTCAAGGCTCTCCCCCACTTTCTTCTCTATAAGTTTCAGTGTATCTGGTTTTATGTGGAGGTCCTTGATCCACTTGGACTTGAGCTTTGTATAAGGAGATAAGAATTGCATTCCTCATCATGCTGATCACCAGTTGAGCCAGCACCATTTGTTGAAAATGCTGTCTTTTTTCCACTTTATGGTTTTAGCTCCTTTGTCAAAGGTCAAATGACCCCATGTGTGTGGGTTCATTCCTGGGTCTTCACTTCTATTCCATTGACTTTCCTGCCTGTCTGTTTAACAATACCATGCAGTTTATATCACTATTGCTCTGTAATACAGCTTGAGGTCAGGGTTGGTGATTCCCCCAGAAGTTCTTTTATTTTTGAGAATAGTTTTCACTATCCTGGGTTTTTTGTTATTCCAAATGAATTTGCAAATTACTCTTTCTAAGTCTATGAAGAATTTATTTGGAATTTTGATGGGTATTGCATTGAGTCTGTAGATTGCTTTTGGCAAGATGGCTATTTTTACTATATTAATCCTTCCAGTCCAAGAGCATGGGAGATCTTTCTATCTTTTGATACCTTCTTAGATTACTTTCTTTAGAGAATTGAAATTTTTATCATATAGATCTTTCACTTGCTTGGTTAGAGTCTCACCAAGGTATGTAATATTATTTGTGGCTATTGTGAAGAGTGTCATTTTCCTAATTTCTTTCTCAGCCTTTTTATCCTTTGAGTAGAAGAAGGCTACTGATTTGAGTTAGTTTTATATCCAGCCACTTTGCTGAAGTTATTTATCAGCTTTAGTAGTTCACTGGTAGGATATTTTGGGGCCGATTTAGTATCCAATCATATCATTTGCAAATAGTGATACTTTGACTTCCTTTCCAATTTGTATCCCTTTGACCTTCTTTTGTTGTCTAATTGCCCTTCCTAGAACTTCAAATACTATGTTGAATAGATAGGGAGAGAGTGGGCAGCCTTGTCTAGTCCCTGATTTTAGTGCAATTGCTTCAAGTTTCTCTCTATTCAGTTGGATGTTGACCACTATGTTTTGGTATGGGCCTATATTGCTGAAATAAATAAAAATTGGCTCTACTCCACAACCTCTCTTTCCTGCCAGGTCACGTTCTTGAGCCAGTACCATCCAGCAACACCATGTCTTGGAGTGATCTTGTTATTCTCTCCCAGCTAGCAGCAACATCTCATTCACATGCAACTCTTTACACTCCCCCACAATCATTCATTTAATGCCTAGAACCTGGTAAAGCATGATTCTTAAGGCTTAATTATTTAATCAGGTATATATAATAATAAGATCACAATTATAAGATGCCAATACAATAATTTTCAATGCCAAATGATAAAGGCAAATTTTGACCCAATTAACTTAACCTTGTAAAAATCTTAACCTGGTTATAACCACATGGGATCTGACTTGTCATCTTCCTCTGACTCCATGATCAAGACGCTGTCCTCTCTCTAGCCTTTCTCTTCCTCAACTTCTAGCTCCACCTCTCTATTCCTGTCCAATCACAGGCTGGTCACTGCACTAATGTGATTGGACAGAGAAAATGCCGCAACAGGCCTTGAATTTCTGATCTTTCCAAGATTTTTAACATGAATGGATGCTGACTTTTGTCAAATGTTTTTTCAGCATCTAATGAAATAATCATGTGTTTTTTTCTTTGAGTTTGTTTATGTAATGGATTACATTGATAGATTTCCTTATATTGAACCATCCCTGCATCCCTGGGATGAAGCCTACTTGACCAGGGTGAATGATTGTTTTGATGTGTTCTTGGATTTGGTTGGCAAGAATTTTATTGAGTATTTTTGCATCACTGTTCATAAGGAAGATTGGTCTGAAGTACTCTTTTGTTTGTTTGTTTGGTCTTTGTGTGGTTTGGGTATAAGAGTAATTATAGCTTCATAGAATGAAGTGGGTAGTGTACTTTCTGTTTCTATTTTGTGGAATAGTTTGAAGAGTATTGGTATTAGATCCTCTTTAAAGATCTGATAGAATTCTCCACTGAACCCATCTGGTCCTGGGCTTTTTTTGTGTGGGAGACTATTATTTACTTCTTCTATTTCTTTAGGGATTATGGGCCTGTTTAGATCATTTATCTGATCCTGTTTTAACTTTGGCACCTTTTATATGTCTAGAAAATTGTCCATTTCATTCAAATTTTCCAGTTTTGTTGAGTATAGGCTTTTGTAGTAGGATCTCATGATATTTTTTTATTTCCTCAGTTTTTGTTGTTATGTCTCCCTTTTCATTTCTGATTTTGTTAATTAGGATAATGTCTCTGTGCCCTCTAGTTAGTCTGGCTAAGGGCTTATCTATTTTGTTGATTTTCTCAAAGAACCAGCTCCTGGTTTGCTTGATTCTTTGGATAGTTTTTTTTTGTTTGTTTCCATTTGATTGATTTCAGCCCTGAGTTTGATTATTTCCTGCTGTCTCCTCCTGGGTGAATTTGCTTCTTCTTTGTTCTAGGGCTTTCTGGTGTGCTGTCAAGCTGCTAGTGTAAGCTCTCTCCGATTTCTTTTTGGAGCTATGAGTTTTCCTCCTTACCGCTTTTTTTCACTGTGTCCCATAAGTTTTGGTATGATGTGTCTTCATTTTCATTAAATTCTAAAAAGTCTTTAATTTCTTTATTTCTTCCTTAACCAAGTCATTATTGAGTAGAGTGTTGTTCAGCTTCCATGTTTATGTGAGCTTTCTATCATTTATGTTGTTATCGAGGACCAGCCTTAGTCCGTGGTGATCTGATAGTGTGCATGGGGTTATTTCAATCTTCTTGTATCTGTTGAGGCTTGTTTTTGGCAAATTATATGGTCAATTTTGGAGAAGGTATCATGAGGTGCTGATTAGAAAGTATATTCTTTTGCTTTAGGATGAAATGTTCTATAAATATGTTAGATCCATTTGGTTCATAACTTCTGTGAGTTTCACTGTGTCTCTGTTTAGTTTCTGTTTCCATGATTTGTCCATTGCATAGAGTGGGGTGTTAAGGTCTCACACTCTTATTGTGTGATGTGTGATGTGTGCTTTGAGCTTTAGTAAAGTTTCTTTTATGAATGTGGGTACCCTTGCATTTGGAGCATAGATTTTCAGAATTGAGAGTTCATCTTGGTAGATTTTTCCTTTGACCAGTATGAAGTGTCCTTCTTTATGCATTTGATAACTTTAAGTTGAAAGTCAATTTTATTCGATATTAGAATGGCTACTCCAGCTTGTTTCTTTGGACTATTTGCTTGGAAAATTATTTGCTTTTACTCTGAAGTCGTGTCTGTCTTTGTCACTGAGGTGGGTTTCCTGTATGCAGCAAAGAATTGGATCCTGTTTATGTAACCAGTCTGCCAGTCTGTTAGTCTTTTTGAGACAGGGTTTCCAGAGCTGTCCCAGAACTCACTCTGTAGACCACACCAGCCTCTAACTCAGAAATCCACCTGACTCTGCCTCCCAAGTGCTAGGATTAAAGGCATGTGCCACCACTGCCCAGCAATCTACGTCTTTTTATTGGGTAATTGAGTCCATTAATGTTAAGAGATATTAAGGATTAGTGATTGTTGCTCCTTGTTATTTTTGTTTTTAGAGGTGGAATTATGTTTGTGTGGCTATCTTCTTTTAGGTTTGTTAAAAGAAGGTTTAAGACTTTCTTGCTTTTCCTAGGGTGTAGTTTCTCTCCTTTTGTTGGTGTTTTCCATCTATTATCCTTTGTTGGCCTGGATTTGTGGAAAGATATTGTGTAAACTTGTTTTTTTTCATGGAATATCTTTTCTCCATCTATGGTAATTGAGAGTTTTGCTGGGTAAAGTAGACTGGGCTGGAATTTGTGTTCTCTTAGGGTCTGTATGACATCTGCCCAGGATCTTCTAGCTTTCATAATCTCTGGCGAGAAGTCTGGTGTAATTCTGATAGGTCTGCCTTTATGTTATTGACCTTTTTCCCCTCACTGCTTTTAATATTCTTTTTTTGTTTTATGCATTTGGTGTTTTGACTATTATGTGGCGGGAAGAATTTCTTTTTTTGGTCCAGTCTATTTGGAGTTCTATAGGCTTCTTGTATGTTCATGGGCATCTCTTTCTTTAGGTTAGGGAAGTTTTCTTCTATAATTTTGTTGAAGGTATTTAGTGGCCCTTTAAGTTGGGAATCTTCACTCTCTTCTATACCTATTATCCTTAGGTTTGATCTTCTCATTGTGTCCTGGATTTCCTGGATGTTTTGAGTTAGGAACTTTTTGCATTTTGCATTTTCTTTGACTGTTGTGTCAATGTTTTCTAAGGTATCTTCTGCCCCTGAGATTCTCTCTTCTATCTCTTGTATTCTGTTGGTGATGCTTGCACCTCTGACCCCTGATCTGCTTCCTATGTTTTCTAACTCCAGGGTTGTATCCCTTTGTGATTTCCTTATTGTTTCTATTTCCATTTTTTAGATCTTCCACGGTTTTGTTCATTTCCTTTGCCTGTTTGATTGTGTTTTCCTGTAATTCTTTAAGGGATTTTTGTGTTTCCTCTTTAAGGGCTTCTACCTGTTTACCTGTTTTCTCCTGTATTTCTTTAAAGGAGTTATTTATGTCCTTCTTAAAGTCCTCCATCACCATCATGAGAAGTGACTTTAGTTCCAATCCTTGCTTTTCCTGGTGTGATAGTGCATCCAGGCCTTGCTATGGTTGGAGAATTGTGTTCTGATGATGCCAAGTAACCTTGGTTTCTGTTGCTTCTGTTCTTGGGCTTGTCTTCCATCATCTGATAATCTCTAGTGCTCCCTGTCCTCACCAGATCTGACTGGAGCCTGTCCTTCCCATAGTCCTGGTTGAGTCAGAACTCATCAGAGTCCAGCTGTCTCTGTGATCCTGTGATTCTGGGATCATGAAATTCTGGGTGTGTAAGACTTCCTGGGAGTTAAGCTGCCTCTGAGATCCTGAGACCCTGGTGTGACCAAGCTCCTGGGATCCTGGGATCTTAAGATGCTGGTTGTGCTAGAGCTCCTGGGAGTGGAGCCTTCTCTGGGGGCTATGCAACTGGAGGCCAAGTTCGCACCCAAGGTAGATGGACACAGACTGGAAGGAACCAGAGTCACTGGTCAGGTGGGATTTCTGCATCCCTGGATGCTGCTGGTCCCAGTTACTCCTGGTGGTGTTGATACAGATGTTGTGTTCTCCTCACCCAGATCCTAAGAACCTGGGCTTACTAAAGCACCTGGGAGTAGAGCCTCTTTTGGGGACTGTGGGACTAGCCATGGAGTTTGAACCCAAGGTAGACTGGCCAACATCGTGTTTTCAAAATAAGGAAAAGAATCTGTTTTCTACTTTGTTCCAACCTCGCCAGTTTTCTGTAACATTTGTGCCTCAGTGATTTATTCTAACAAAGGGAAGAACTGAGATATGAATTCAGATGTCAGACGAATTCAACCAACTGAGCATATGCTTATGTTTTTCTGGCTTAAGATTCTGTTAGATACTGAAAGTACAGGGAGTTGTCTGACTTTTTGCTCCATCTACACTTTAGGCTCCACCCCTAATGACTTTCATGCTCTAAAAAAAAAAAACCCAAAGGTGGTGAATAGTTACAATAGAGAGGCATTTGCAAAGCATAAGAAGCCCATTGAGAAAGCAAAGTGCTTTGTCTATGAAGAAGGCAGACATAAACATGGATGGTTATGGACTGTTTCTTTGTATGGGTGCAATATATGAATCCTTTTTTTTATAGTTTAATTGAAATTTTGTAGGTGTGTTTCTTTTTATTTCCATATTGCTGGTATTAAGGAGGAAAATGTTTTCCTGCTGCTGTAAAATTGTTGCACCAAATCTTCTTAGCTGTGACATAGTCGTATGCATGGCTATAAACTTCAGTTTTATCTTTTTCCCAGGTGATACTTAGAGTTTGGTATCCGTCAACAAAGTTTCAAACAGAATAGTACTAGGAAAGAAAGGGAGCTTTAACAGGCAGGTGGAGATTTTATTCATACTGTTGGAATCCTAAGCAGCCTGTTTATGACAGCTGGTTTTCTCTTTTCAAGGTAAGATTTTTCATCTTTTAGTAGTGTTAGTTGAGCCAGGATACCATTGAAAAATAGGTTTTTGTTTGTTTGTTTGTTTGTTTTATTCCAGAGAATACTCTAAGCTATCAATTTTATAGACTGCATAATTTTTGACAAGACTGCTGTTTGAAGCAAGCTGTTATGATTAATTTTTGCTCATTAACTTGATCCTCACTCTGCATGAAAGAATACTATGGTATTTCTCATTCTAAACTTTGTGAAGTTTATGTCAAGCTGCAATGTATTGCTGAAGTTGAAGAATGAGAAACCCAGGTCATAGTGTTGTGAGGCAGAGTTTCTGTGTGCTTAAGTGCCAGTGTGTAACAAAATCACTGTAGATAAACCAATAGAAATATTGGCATATGGCTTTTGGTGTTGGTATCTTACTGTCTTATACCTTTATCAATTTTTTCCTAGAAAGAAGTCTTTGTATATAATTACTATTCATATTTTTTATAGAATACAGTGGAAAAATTTAGTACCAAAAATGCACGTTGCTAAACTTCTTGTGTTTGTAGGTTTTTAGCTAAATGATTATTACTTTGGCTTTTCAGTATCTCTCTCAATAAAAATGAGTAGTACCAGTTTTCTTCTGTTATATTTAAGTGGGAGCAGGAGACTCAGAATTTTCTATGTGGATTCTTCTCCTTACCTCTAGGCCGGGTTCTTAGTTCCCAGGCTCTCACTGCCTCCACCTTTCATAACTCAACACCTGTGATCACACTGATACACACAGTGTGATCATCACAACAGAGAAATACATAATTTTATTTATTAGTTATACTTATTTTTTATTCCAGAATCAGGCAATACTTCATTCCATGAAGAGCAATATGTGTCCCATTGGTTTGTCCGTACTGTAGATCAAACCCAGGGCCTTGTAGATAGCTGCCTGGCAAGCAGTCTACTCCTGAGCTAGCTACAGCCTTAAGCCTCTAGAATTCCCCTTTAGTCATAGCTTACTTTTCAGCCCAGACTGACCTCCAGTGATCTGGAAGTCACTAATAGGAGAATTTGAAGTTAAAGGAAATGTTCTAATTTATAAAAGTCACCCAGATATGATTAGGAGGATCATTTCTAGTAGTTGTAATCATTTGTATTTGATGAAAAGATAGAAAAAAGAACCACTGCTTAGAAGTATCTTAATGGGACCAGTCTCCAGGGACTACTACAGATGCAGTTATCGTATCATAAAAATATAATCTTTTAATAATGAAAAATTTGATAGCTACCATAAAGCCAAAACCATGTATATTATTTGCAAAGTATTTTCTCATTAATAAAACCTGGTTCATAAATGCTGTGGGCATACTGGTATTCAAGTTTACAAAAATAGAAGAAAGGTATTTAGTCTTCAAATCCTCTGCTTAATAATGTATAAACAGCTAGAAGTCAAAGAAAGAAACAGGATATGAAAAAGGCTTGCATAGAAAGAATATTGGTTTAACTGTAAATGGTTCTTAGTTGTTCATTTGTTTTAACCCACAGGAAATTTATTTTATTGCCATGTTTGTTACTATTGTCATCTCTTTATGCTCTTCTTTATACATTTTTTCCTTTTCTGTTAAAAAAAGATTTGCTTTATTTTTAGTTGTGTGTGTGTGTGTGTGTGTGTGTGTGTGTGTGTGTGT
>JADRCD010170832.1:0-15068 GCA_019843815.1 Montemys delectorum
AATGAAGCTTCACCTCAAATTGTGGAATGCTTGGTGGTACTGGAAGTCTTAGAAACCTTTCCAGGCCCCTTAAATATTGTATCTGATTCTCTTTATGTGGTAAATGCAGTTAAAGTTTTGGAAGTTGCTGGATTGATTAGGCCCTCTAGCAAGCTTGTAGAAGTTTTTCAAAAGATTCAATCTACCCTGGCCAATAGAAGATATCCAGTTTTTATTACACATATTAGGGCTCACTCAGGTTTGCCAGGTCCGATGTCTTATGGAAATGACTTGGCAGATAGAGCCACTAAGTTGGTTGTTATCGCCCTATCCTCAAAATTGGATTGGCCAAAAATTTTCATAAAAAATTTCATGTGACAGCAGAGACGCTACGTCGTCGATTTGATATAACTAGAAAGGAAGCTAGAGATATAGTTACTCAATGTCAGAATTGCTGTCAATTTTTACCTGTGCCTCATGTGGGAATTAATCCACGAGGAATTAGGCCATTGCAGATTTGGCAAATGGATGTTACTCATATTTCATCCTTTGGGAGACTTCAGTATTTACATGTTTCTATTGACACCTGTTCTGGAATTATGTTTGCCTCCCCCTTAGCGGGAGAAAAGGCAGCTCATGTTATCCAACATTGCCTTGAGGCCTGGAGTGCCTGGGGAAAGCCTAAAATTCTCAAAACCGACAATGGGGCACCTTATATTTCTCAAAAGTTTAAACAGTTTTGTTGCCAAATGGAGGTGACTCACCTGACGGGCCTTCCATACAACCCTCAAGGACAAGGCATCATAGAACGGGCTCACCGCACACTGAAATCTTATCTAATAAAACAAAAAGGGGGAGTCGAGGAAGCTCTACCCTTAGTGCCACGAGTATCCGTTTCTATAGCACTCTTTACTCTTAATTTTTTAAATCTGGATAGTCAGGGCCATTCGGCTGCTGACCGCCACTGCTTAGGGCCTGATAGGCCAAAGGAAATGGTTAAGTGGAAGGATGTCTTGACTAATCAATGGAAAGGTCCGGATCCTATCTTGATAAGATCCAGGGGAGCTGTTTGTGTTTTCCCACAGGAAGAAAGCAACCCGTTCTGGCTACCGGAGCGATTGACACGAAAAATCCTAACCACAGAAGATAGCTCCCCAGAGAACATCACGGCAGATTCCTGTCCTCATCATGGCTCTCCAGGATATTAGATCTGTCCCTGGCTCCTAGATTTCTTCAGTCTTTTCTTTCTTTAAGGAATGGGTGGGGATTGACCTGTTTAGTGTTGCCTTGTGTGCTGGCTTAGAGCTCATTCTCTATATGGTTTGCAAGCGCAGAGCCTAACAAAAATCGTGACAAGGTGGTATCTGCCCAAGCATTTGCTGCACTAGAGCAAGGAGCCTCTCCCGATATTTGGCTCAGCATGCTAAAAACAAAATAAATACTTAAAAGCTAATGGTCAGCGAGACTTAGCTCTTGCACCCCGTGGGGTCTTATCCCATTGCACACGGGAGAGTGAGTCAAACTGCCATATGTTCTCGAGGCCCGCTGCCTTTGGCCCCTACGACGGGATTAGGCTGATGCCACAAACCAGGAGCACACCAATGAGTAGTGATCCAAAAAGATCCCACCGATCTCTTGGTACTGGTAATGGACAGCACATCAGCTAGCCTAAGACACGGGGCATTGGCCAGTGCCTATCATTTAAAAAAAGAAGGGAGAAATGTAAGAAGCCGCAGTGAGCGGTGATAGCCAGCAGATGGCGTTGATATCTAGTGCTCTCCCAAGTTTACAGATAAACTGCGCATGTGCCTAGGGACAAAGACCGCCAACTCACGAGCCTGCCCGGGCGTATTGGGTTCCTGAGCAAACAGCCAATCAGAGATGAGCATGCCGCTCCAGGGCATAGATAAACAGTGTTTCTGGGGTATCGCGGGGTCGCCCTCTAGAAGAGGGAATAAAGATTGCGGAAGGATCGTGCTGTCCGTGTTTTTCCTGCCGGCTCGAACGACAGGATTGATTTACATTCTTCTACATGCTAACTGCCAGTTGAGCCAGAAGCATTTGTTGAAAATGCTGTCCTTTTTCCACTGGATGGTTTTAGCTCCTTTGTCAAAGATCAAGTGACCATAGGTCTATGGGTTCATTTATGGGTCTTCAATTCTACTCCAATGATCCACAACATAGCCAAACTTATGGGACACAATGAAAACAGTCCTAAGAGGAAAATTCATAGCTTTAAGTGCCTCAAAAAGAAACTAGAGAGAGCATACACCAGCAATTTGACAGCACATCTGAAAGCATAGAACAAAAAGAAGCAAATTCACCCAAGAAGAGTAGAAGGCAGGAAGTGAGAAAAGTCAGGGTTGAAATCAACCAAATGGAAATAAAAAGAACTATACAAAGAATCAACAAAACTAGGAGCTGGTTCTTTGAAAAAATCAACAAAATAGATAAACTTTTAGGCAGACTAACTAGAGGGCACAGAGACAGTATTCTAATTAACATGGTCAGAAATGAAAAGAGAGAAATTACAACAGATAATGAGGACATTCAAAAACTCATGACAGCCTACTATAAATGCCTATACTCAACAAAACTGGAAAACCTGGAAGAAATGGACAGTTTTCTAGACAGATACCAGGTACCAAAGTTAAATCAAGATCAGATAAATTATCTAAACAGTCCTATATCTTCTAATGAAATAGAAACAGTCATTAATAGTCTCCCAACCAAGAAAAACCCAGGACCAGATGGGTTTAGTGCAGAGTTTTATCATACCTTCAAAGAAGACCTAATACCAATACTCCTCAAACTACTTGACAAAAGAGAAACAGAAGATACCCAATTCATTCTATGAAGCTACAATTATTCTGATACCTAAACCACACAAAAACCTAATGAAGAAAGAAATCTTCAGACCAATTTCTCTAGTCAATATTGATGCAAAAATACTCAATAAAATTCTAACAAACAGAATCCAAGAACACATCAAAATGATCATCCATCTTGATCAAATAGGCTTCATCCCATGGATGCAGGGATGGTTCAATATACAGAAACAAATCAACGTAATTCACTATACAAACAAACTCAAAGGGAAAAAGAAAACATGATCATTTCATTAGCTGCTCAGAAAGCATTTGACAAAATCAACACCCCTTCATGATAAAACTCTTGGAAAGACTGGCAATTCAAGGCACATACCTAAGCATAGTAAAAGAAATATACAGCAATCCAGTAGCCAATACCAAACTAAATGGAGAGATACTTGAAGAAATCCCACTAAAATCAGGGACTAGGCAAGGCTGCCCACTCTCTCCCTACCTATTTAATATCATACTTGAAGTCCTAGCCAGAGCAATTACACAGCAAAAGGAGATCAGAGGGATACAAATTGGAAAGAAAGAAGTCAAATTATCACTATTTGCTGATGATATGATAGTATACTTAAGTGATCCCAAAAATTCCACCAGAGAGCACCTAAACCTGAAAAACAATTTCAGCTAAGTAGTGGGATATAAAATTAACTCAAGCAAATTAGTGCCCATCCTCTACACAAAGAATAAACAGGTTGAGAAAGAAATTAGGGAAACAACATCCTTCATAATAGTCACAAATAATATAAAATACCTTGGTGACTCTAACTAAGCAAGTAAAAGATCTGTCTGACAAGAACTTCAAGTCTCTGAAGAAGGAATTCGAAGAAGATCTCAGAAGATGGAAAGATCTCCTTTGCTCCTGGATTGGCTAGGTTAATATAGTCAAAATGACCATCCTGCCAAAAGCAATCTACAGATTCAATGCAATTCCCATCAAATTTACAACTCAATTCTTCACAGATTTAGAAAGAGCAATTTGCAAATTCATCTGGAATAACAAAAAAATCCAAGATACTGAAAATTATTCTCAACAATAAAAGAACCTCTGGTGGAATCACCATCCTGGACCTTAAGCTGTACTACAGAGCAATTGTGATAAAAACTGCTTGATATTGTTACAGTGACAGGCAGGTGGACCAATATATATTTGTTAAATGAAGAGGCATAACTGGGCTGTGTTTAGGGAAGACACAGCACAGAGGTTTGGGGAAGGGAAGAACAGACTATGTGCAGGTTTCAAGGTGGCAATCATGTTTAAATGAAATTCAGAGACAGGCAAATAAGGCTGGTTAGGTAGTAAAGAACTGCTGTGGAGTGCAAGCAGTAAAGAATCTTGGAATATGTAGTGGAACAGAACATGCTTCCATTGTTTCATGTATATTTTCCTACCCTACCTAAGCTCTAGCCCCCTCCCCCCCCCCAGAGAATATTGGCATATTTGCTGGGCCGTACTTTTCTTCTGCCTAGAGAATCTTGCTTTTATGAAAACTCTTAGCTCCACACTTCTCTGCCTGCCCTCAGCTTTAGTTACTCAGTTACATTTATTCCCAGCTCAACTCCTCCAAACACGCACCTGTAGAAGTGAACCAGGGTCACTATGCCCAAGATCTCATATGGCTTCTTGGCTTTTCTATCACCAAAGCACTGCAAATTCTCCCTTTCTCTCCTAAGTCTATCTCTTCTTGTGGGGACTGGAACAGCCTGTCTTTCCTTCTGTCCAGCAATTGGCCTATGGCTTCTTTACAGATAGATCAAAAATCATTTGGGGACAGGACTTTAGCATGTCCATGTCTGTGGGGTAAATAATATGGCAAGTGTAAAAACTAGACAAAAGAACAAAATTCAGAGAAACACTGGTTTGACATTGCGGTATAATAATGCACATGTATTTGTTTTTGTCCCTGCTTCCTGGTACAGAACTTCAAATGCCTTTGGAATTCTGTGAGTACATGAGAAGCAGCCCCCTTGTAAACCCTCCCTCTCTGTGTATGTATGTTTTAACAATTCTTTTTTTTTTTTTTAGTTTTTTTAATTTGTCATATTCTTTAAAATTTATATAATATTGTAACAATAAAATGAGTATTATGAAAATTGTTTGATATAAAACAATCAATTGGACAGTCTTACGTAGATGCTTGTCTACAGCAATACTGAAATTACATAATTTGTCTCAATATAAATTTGAAATAACTCCAAACATATTAACTGTATATTTTAAAATAAAACATCACTACTAGTATTTTTTAAATGAACATAAATAGATAAATAGATAAAGTCTTTTTGCTTCTTTGTTTGGATTTTTGTAGAGCTTAAACTCTTGGCTCTTCCTGTGGTACATGCCCAAAATAAGAACAATTTTTTAGACATTGGAGTTCATTGTAATAAGGCTGTACTTCAATGACCCTCATATCACCAAAGGATTTTACCTCCATAGTAGCTAAGCTAAGGGTTGACAGTTCTGCTGTGCCAAGGAATGAATTGTAGGCTCAATTTTTGGATACAGATTTCCTGCTATGTTCAAAGCTATTTGAGTTGAGTGATTGTCATCACTCTCAGACCACAGGGAACAGGTCACATTCATTTAAGAAATGGTATGTGAATTAAGATGATCTATCCATAAAGTCATTCACCAACTATTTCAATAAACAATGGTGCTGCTTGGAAGTTGGCACAGACATTAGGTGAGGGTAAGAATCTGGTTCATTGGCTGTGGTGATTTTGAAAAGCATTCATTTCAGAGAAAGAGTAATTTATAAACCATCTTCTTTAAACTTGATTCAATAATTGCAAACATTAAGCAAAGCATTCAATCTCACTCTTTGTTGATCTCTTACAAGCCACTTCCCAAGTTAATTGTCTACATTTCTTTTGTCTGTATAAACTTTAGAAATATGTAAGCAGTTCTGAAAACCATAGTATACTGTAAAAACATCAAATAAACAATCCTACTTATAGAGAGGCTGAGATAGGAGAAGCCTGATTTCAAGACAATTATATGGAACCCAGCAGGACACTTTCATGTACAAACAAGCTGAAAGTGTATATGGATTGCACAATATTAGACCTAGTTCTCCAATTACCAAATTAGAGAGACCACTGGATGACAGGCAACAAATTTCTAATTCCTCATATTTTTGGATTTCAATCGATTAGGATATGTTGGTAATATTAATTTTCATATTAAGTTATTAAGAAAAAGTAATTGTTACTTCCTGTTATTTTTGCTGTTAGAGGTTGAATTAGGTTTGTGTGGGTTTGTTGAAAGATTACTTTCTTGCTTCTTCTAGGGTGTAGTTTTACTCCTTATGTTGATGTTTTCCATCTATTATCCTTTTTAGGGCTAGATTTGTGGAAAGATATCGTGTAAATTTTGTTTTGTCATGGAATATCTTGTTTTCCCCATCAATGGTAATTGAGAGTTTTGCTGGGTATAGTAGCCTGGGCTGGCATTTGTGTTCTTGTAGGGTCTGTATGACATCTGCCCAGGATCTTCTAGCTTTCATAGTCTCTGGTGAGAAGTCTGGTGTAATTCTGATAGGCCTGCCTTTATATGTTACTTGACTTTTCCCCCTTATGGCTTTTAAAATTCTTTCTTTGTGTAATGCATTTGGTGTTTTGATTATTATGTGACAGGAGGAATTTTTTCTGGTCCAGTCTATTTGAAGTTTTTTAGGTTTTGTGTATGTTCATGGGCATCACTTTCTTTAGGTTAGGGAAGTTTTCTTCTATAATTTTGTTGAAGATCTTTATTGGCCCTTTAAGTTGTGAGTTTTCACTCTTTTCTATATCTGTTTTCCTTAGATTTGATCTTCTCATTGTGTCCTGGACTTCCTGGATGTTTTGGGTTAGATATTTTTGCTTTTTGCATTTTCTTTGACTATTGTGTCAATGTTTTCTATGGTGTATTCTGCCCCTGAAATTCTCTCTTCTATCTCTTGTATTCTGTTAGTGAAACTTGCATATCTGATGCCTGATCTTTTTTCCTAGGTTTTCTAACTCCAGGGTGGTCTCTCTTTGTGATTTCTTTACTGTTTCTATTTCCATTTTTAGATCCTGGATGATTTTGTTAATTTCCTTTACTTGTTTGATTGTGTTTTCCTGTAGTTCTTCAAGGGGTTTTTGATTTACCTCTTTAAAGGCTTCTAGCTCATTACCTATGTTCTCTTGTATTTCTTTGAGGGAGTTATTTATGGCCTTCTTAAAGTCCTGTATCATCATCGTGAGAAGTGATTTTAGATCTGAATCTTGCTTTTGTGATGTGATGGTATGTCCAGGGCTTGCTATGGTGGGAGAATTGGGTTCTGATGATGCCAAGTAACCTTGATTTCTGTTGCTTATGTTCTTATGCTTGCCTCTGGCCAACTGGTTACATCTAGTGCTACCTGCCCTGGTTAAATCTGACTGGGGACTATCCTACCCATGATCCTAGTTGTGTCAGAACTCCTCAGAGTGATGCTGTCTCTGTGATCCTGTGATTCTGGGCCCTTTAGATCACCAGGTAGTGGAGCTTTCTCTGGGTGTTGTGGGACTGGCTGCAAAATTTGCACCCAAGGTCTGCTCCGAGCACCAGCCCAGATAGACTGGAAGGAACCCATGCCACTTGGCTGATGGAGTTCCTGTGTACCTTGGTCCTGCTGGTCCCAGTTACTTCTGGTGCTTGGACAGATGTTATGTCCTCCTCACCTCTGATCCTGGGGTTATTAGAGCACTTGGGAGTGGAGCTTCCCCTAGGTGTTGTGGGACTAGCTCTGATCCTCTGATCCTGGGCTTTTTAGAGAGCCTGGGAGTTGGACCTTCCTCTCCGTGTTGTGAAGAATTGCACCCAAGGTCTGCTCAGTGTGCTGGCCCAGGCAGACTGGAAAGAACGGGCACTACTGGACTGGTGGAGTTCCTGCGTGCCTGGGTCCCACTGGTCCCAGTTCAACAATCTTTTTCAACTACATGGATTTTGGGCAATAAAGAAACAAAGAGACAGATGGTGGGTTCTGGATAGCTTTAGGATAGAGAAGTCATCAGAAGAAAAATTGTGGTTAAATGATGAGTATATTCTACTCTACATGTCACCCTATGATGACACATAAGATGATTACTCTTGGTGAAAACAATACAGTGTTTCAAGTGCAGAATATCCAGCGGTGTGCAAGTCTGATGTGTAGCGTCATAGCTTTTATCTTTTATAACAATTGCAATAGAAGACTGTCTATTTTAGCATCATGTAACATTCTAGAGTAAATTTTAGTACCCAAGATGTAGGTTATAAAATTGTCTAATTTATGACCAGGTGTCAGATTAATGGAAGAACTAGAAGCTGTAAGTGAAACCTAAAGTAAATGCAGTAGTCTTAGGAGAGTGAGCCTTTAACCTTTGGGATTTCACAAGAAATAGTGTCAGAATTGACTAGACAGATACTCACTTAATGCTGGATACTTAAAGAATTGGTTGTTGATCAGGGTAAAACATACATATTTGTCTTCAGGTGCATCTAGTGAATAGAAACAAAATAACTATTTTAAAGTAGATATAATGTACCTGCAAGCAAAATATTTTTGTACAGTATTTAAAATTCACCCATGTGTTTGTTATTCAAATGCTGATTTCTCTGCCCTCTTGTTTCAAGCAAGACAGGGAATTATAATGCTTGTACCAAGAATCTCCTCTCTCGAGTTTGTGTGAGCACTACTGACCATTTTTTCTCTGCCTTGTGAATAAGTTCTGACCACCCAGTCTCTGGGCAGAAGAGAGAATAGGGCGATATGTCCACCAGGCAGCGGAAGGAGTGAGGAAGAGTGGGAGATTCTGATTAGTAAGGAGGATGAAGATTTTGGCAGCATGAGGAAAGGGTCTAGAGAGTGATCATGAAAACCCAAAGAACCTGATCAATAATGATATGTAAGTATCATGGAATGTAGCTGAGATGTAGCCAGATTAGAATAGAAAGTAAAGATAGATCATTTAACTGCTCACCTATTAATGTAGTTTTAAATAAAACTTTTTTTTTCTTAAAAAGGACATTTAATTGGGGCTGGCTTACAGGTTCAGGGATTCAGTCCATTATCATCAAGACAAGAGCATGGCAGCATCCTGGTTGGTATGGTGCAGACAGAGCTGAAAGTTCAACATCTTCATTTGAAGGCTGCTAGTGGAAGACTGACAGTCAAGCAGTTAGGATAGGAGTTTTAAGCCCACACTCACAGTGATACATCTACCCCAACAAGGACATACCAACTCCAACAAGGCCATACTTCCTAATTATGCTTCTCACTGGACCAATCATATATAAACCATCACATTCCACTCCCTGGCCTCCATAGACTTGTTCAAACATATGAGTCTATGGCTGCCATACCTAAACATAGCATAATGCAAAATACATTTAGCCCATCATCATAAGCCCCCATAGTCTATAGCAGTCTCAAGAATGTTAAAAATCCAAAGTTCAAGGTCTCTTCTGAGATCCATCCCATCACTTGACTGTAATCCTCCAAGGAAGACAGGAAACCAGCTGTACAAACTCTGCATCTTCTTGTTTGATGTCAAAGCAGTCTTCAGATCTCCAATTCCTTTTTTATCTTTGTTGACTGCAACAAACTTCTTCTGGGTTGGTTCCACTCACTACTAGCAGCTTTCCTCAGCAGGTACTCCATGGCTGTGGCATCTCAAATATCTTGGGGTCTCCAAGCCAACTTCAATGTTACAGTTTGTTTCAATGTCTAGGATCCACACATGATTGTCTGGGCTCTTCTAAAGGGTTGGTATATTTCCAGCTCTGCCCTCTGTAGCATTCTATGCTCTGGCTGATCCACTCCACTGTTGCTGCTGTATACAAGGTACAACCTAACTATCTCTAGAACACAGCCTCTTTGTACTCTCAGAAAACACTTCCCAGAAGATTTCTTGTCAGTGATGCTGGTCTCTTCTTAATCACCACTAACTTCTTAGCTCTAGCTAATCAGTATCAATTGTCTCAGTAGTATCCCTTTCCTCTTGACTCTAAAGCCACATGGCTAAAGCTGTCAAGCTTTGCTGCTTGCAGAAGTTGGAACATGTCCCCCTTGTTCTATTACATTATCACTAGCTTTCTGATTTCAAACTCGTTCACTGTCGAAGCTTCTCTGTCCTGGATTTTGCTCTGTAGATTAGCCTTGAATTTCAAAATCTGTATCCCTGTCCCCTGGGATTAAATGTGTATACCACCACACCTGCATTTAAGCTTTTCTTCACCTAGAACTTTCTCTGTCCCAGTCTGGTCTTTTACACAGAGATCTGCTTGGCTTTATCTCCTGGGATTAATGATATGTGCCACCATGCCTAGATCTAAATTTAGCTGGGTAGTTTCTTGCCTCAAAGTCCCACTCCCCTAATCTGCTATCTCCTAGATCACAGGATTCAGCTCCATTTATGCATCTGGAGCCATGTGTTGCTCCATGTGAACTCTTTGGTTGATCCTTTAGTCCCTAGGAGCACTTGGTGGTCTGGTTGGTTGAGATTGTTGTTCTTCCTATGGGGTTGCAAATTCCTCCAGCTCCTGCAGTCCTTTCTCTAACTACTTCCTTGGGGGACTCATGATCAGTCCAATGGTTTGGCTGTGAGCATCCACCTCTGTATTTGTCAGGCTCTGGCAAAGCCTCTCAGGAGACAGCCATATCAACCTCCTGTCAGCAAGCACTTCTTGGTCTCCACAATAGTGTCTGTGTTTGGTGACTGCATATGGGATCCCCAGGTAGGTCAGTCTCTGGATGGCCTTTCCTTCAGTATTTGCTACACACTTTGCCTCCATCTTTCCTCCCATGAGTATTTAGTTCCCCTTTTAAGGACCAAAGCATCCATAATGTGGTGTTCCTTCTTCTTAAGTGTCATGTGATCTGTGAATTATATTTTGAGTATTCTGAAATTTTGGGTTAATATCAGTGACTGCATAACAGGTATGTTCTTTTGTGATTCAGTTACCTCACTCAGGATGATGATATTTTCTAGTTCTACCCATTTGCCTAAGAATTTCATGAATTCATGTTTTAATAGTCAAGTAGTACTCCATTGTGTAAATGTACCACATTTTTTGTATTCTTTCCTCTGTTGAAGGACATCTGAGTTTTTTCCAGGTTCTGTCTCCTATACATAAGGCTGCTATGAACATAGTGGAGGATGTGTCCTTGTTATATGTTGGAACATCTTTTCACTATATGCTCAGGAGTGGTATAGCTGGGTCCTAAGGTAGTACTATGTTCAATTTTCTGAGGAACCTCCAGACTGTTCCCAAACTGATTTTACCAGCTTGAAATCCAACCAAAAAATGGAAGAATGTTCCTCTCTTCATCACATCCTGACCAGTATCTGCTGTAACCTGAGTAAGTAGTCTTATCCATTCTGACTAGTGTCAGGTGAAATATCACGGTTGTTTTGATTTGTATTTCCCTGATGACTAAGGATGTGGAACATTTCTTTAGGTGCTTCTCAGCCATTCAATATTCCTCAGTTGAGAATTCTTTGTTTAAGTTCTGTACTCCATTTTTTAACAGGATTATTTGATTTTCTGGAACTTAACTCCTTGAGTTCTTTGTATATATTGGATATTAGCCCTCTAAAGGATATATGATTGGTAAAGATCTTTTCCCAATTTGGTGGTTGCCTTTTTCTCCAATTGACAGTGTCCTTTGCCTTACAGAAGCTTTGGAATTTTATGAGGTCCCATTTGTCAATTCTTGATTTTAGAGCATAAGCTATTGCTATTGTCTTTAGGAAATTTTCTCCTGTGCTCATGTGCTAGAGGCTCTTCCCCCCTTTCTTTTATGTGGATGTTCTTGATCCACTTGGACTTGAGCTTTGTACAAGGATATAAAAATGGATCAATTTGCATTCTTCTACATGCTAAGTGCCCATTGAACCAGCATCATTTTTGAAAAGGCTATATATATTTTTTCCACTGGATGGTTTCAGCTAGTTTGTCAAAGATCAAACTACCATACAAGCGTGGGTTCATTTGTGGATCTTCAATTCTATTCCATTGATCCACCTGCCTGTCCCGGTACCAATTCCATGTAGTTTTTATCACAATTGCTCTGTAATACAGCATGAGGTCAGGGACACTGATTCCCCTAGAAGTTCTTTTATTCTTGAGAATAGTTTTCGATATCCTGGGATTTTTGTTATTCCAAATGAATTTCCAAATTGCTCTTTCTAACTCTATGAAGAATTGAGTTGTAATTTTGATGGAGATTACCATGAATCCATAAAATGCTTTTAGCAAGATGGTCATTTTTTTCTATATTAATCCTGCCAATCCATGAGCATGGGAGTTCTTTGTTGTTGGAAATATAAAGAGCTAGCCCTGCCCCAGGTGATCTCACTCACTTGGACTCTCAACTCTCCAGCTTGCCAACTCTGCTATGACACATGGCTCCTACCAGGTCATCTCAGATGCCAGCCCCCACCCCTGAATTCCTCTTGTTTTCAAGTACCCCTGCTTAGCCATCTCAACACCTAATTACCCAGTAGAATCAAGACTCTTATTGCTTAATTAGCTAATCAGACAACATTTCATCCTTTCTTTTTAATTAAAAAAAATCTCTCCCAAAATATAAACTGAGCACAACTATTGCCATTTTGTAAATTATATGGTATAAAATAGACCTAACACTCAGTCCAACATTTTTGCCAATAAAATTGAACACTCTCTTCTATCCTAACTTAAAAGACTATAGTTCTGCACCTGGCTATATCCTGTCTTTAGATTGTATGCCATCTGAAAACAATCCTCTCAAATCTGTTCCTCTCAAAGTAAAAAGTCTGGGTTGGCTAGGAAGTTATATAGTTTTTCAACATCATGAGAAATCCAAGAACAGTTGATATTAACTGAAAATATATAAGAAGCCTAACACAGCTTCCAAAACGTAGCCAAATACAGAGATAGCTGATCACCTGGATAGTTCCTTACTTCAACAAGTTGGAGCACTGGTCTTCAGCCTTCTGACCCATGAACATCTGACAGAGGTTAGAGAATCAGGATATTAAGGACTAGCCTACTCTGAATCGACAGAATCAAGCTGTCCTAACCTGTAATTGTGTCCTTTCTTTGGACAGTGTTATGTCTGTAGATGAAATGAGGCAATTCTTGAGTAAGGCTGTTTTGCCACAACTGGAGTAACTCAAGATACTCACTTTCTTCTTTGAATCCAAGACAGGGAAAGCTGGCTGTCAGGAGCAGACTAGTCTCAACAACAAGTGAATAAATAACATTAAACATAACATTCTGTGAATTTCTGATGTTTTTGAAAACCAACTATCTATGTAAAGTAATCTAGACTGTCATCCATTAACTACTATCAGCTATTTCTAATTAAACTCTGAAAAGAACCTAACAATAAACTCAGAGCCATGAATTTGCTATTTGGCCCTTAAGTCACAGGCATAATCATCTCAGATCAGTTTATAATGACAGCAAAGAAGGACTGGGTCTAAGCCCTGTACTTTCAAATATTTCATACCAATAGACAAAATTTATACCAATGATAACCTTGATTTTACATTAAAGTAAATTCTGTACCAAATAAGATCTTATGACTTCAACTTAGTAACAATTATAAACATTTCTACCAAATGAGATTATGACTATAGAATCAATTCTAGCTATTTTCTCCCTGTTTCAGATATGACCATTTTTACATTCCCTAGAAAGACAATCTATTAATAACCCTCCCCAGTCCCAAAGCCCAGAGAACTGGGTCAGCAACTCTTCATAACTTCTTCAAGCTGAATATGGGCAGGTGTTGAGAGAATGTGAAGTTGGGAAGGGGGAAGCGTAGGGAAAGAGGACTGAACAGTCTCTGATGTCTGTGTCATGATTGGATCTGGGTAAAATACAGGACATCAGAAGTTCAAGCAGCTCAGTTAGCATGTCTGGTGAGGAAATTGATCAAGGGTGATTATTCTGTAATATATAAACCTCAAAACAAAATATTAGTATCATCAAGATATATTTTTGTTTGATTCTCTGGAATCTAGTCCTCTGGAGGTCTCCCTTCATCATATCTAATCTATATATAGCTCTGGAAGGTATAAATACTTTAATCATACTTTCCAAAAACGCAAAGACAAAATATTTTCTCCAAATCAGCATATCCTTGAGCCAGTAACCAGAAAAAACCTTCATTTTGACCTCTCTCCTAGAGGAATAATATAACCACAAAATTCAACATATTACTTTCATCTGCACCCATTTATAAGCAGGCAGCTAGTCAAAGCAGGATTTAAATCCAGAATTCCCACTTTAGACCCAAGAGCCCAAGTTAGACATAATTTGAGTATCCTGTTAAGACATATTAGAGCAATATATCTTTATACCATCTTTCTATTCAGATCTCTGCCTAGAGCCACAGACATTTATTTAATTAATACCTGTACAATATTTGTCTGTTGAACTGTCTACCAGGAGCCACAGTCATTAAGTTAATACCTATTCAAAGCAGACAATGATTATCATTGCACTCTCTACTCTGGACCCAGTGACAAATATTGCCTATCTAGTTCCAAACTACAGGCAAAATTTCCCATGTGATTCGGATAGAAAATCCTAAAAGCAAATAATCCTAATATTAAATTCACAATTTAATCCCTCTGCCCTAATGAGTAAGCAAATTCCATTCTTCTCCTAACTCAGAGCAGCAAGTAAATTTCTACAGCAGGAGTCCTCAGCACAGTTAGCAGTCTCTTTGTTTAAACTTCCATCCCTCCACTTGAGTTATGACTCATTTTTTTAGTGTTACCCAGTTGCTTAACAAAAATAAATAATAAAACTCTAATTCTCAGGCTAATAATCTTAAATTTCTAGTGGATTTGTGCCCAAACAGCATGTTGGTTCTCCACCAGTGGCAGGAAATGCAAAGAGCTAGCCCCTGTGCCCAGTGATCTCACTTGCTCATTCTCTCATTCTACCAACTTGACAGCCCTCCTAGGCCACATGGCTCCTGCCAGGCCATCTCTCAGACAGGACACCTAATAACCTGGCAGAATCAAGACTCTTAATGCTTAAGTAGTGAATCAGATTTATGTATCAATTATAACACAATCTACATGATGCCAATACAATAATTTCAGAGCCAAATGATAATGATAAAGCTTTAACATAATTATTCTAACCTTTAGATAACACCATGTCAGCCTCTTCTCCTCAGATCTCTCTCTCTCTCTCTCTCTCTCTCTCTCTCTCTCTCTCTC